>MU227658.1:582460-594738 GCA_018584345.1 Thuja plicata
TATATATATATATATATATTCAACTTCTTTAATTACAATTAATTTCTAAACAAATAACATAAATAAGGCAAACTATGCAATATTCAATTATCATTTTTTAGAAAATAAGTATCAATTTGAGTATTGAAGATTTGATCTTCCCATGATTAGAAATCAATATTTCTTAGTTAGAATTTGTTTAATCCACTATATATTTAATCATTATCTAATACATAATATTAAAAACTTAATCTTTCTATAATTCAAAGTGATTGTTCCTCAATTTATCATCTTAATTTGATGTTTCTTCACGCAACTTGCATCAATAAGATGACCCATCCAATACAAAATTATTAATATTGAAATAATAAGCATAGAGATTTGATCTTCCCAATTAAATCTACTCTTACTTTAACCATGATTGAATGTATGCATGATACCATTGAAATAACAAGCATCAATTCAAGTCTTAAAATCTTAATTTTTTACCATAATTAAAAAAGCATCGATTCTTCAATTTACGATTTTAATTGTTACCTCAAGCAAAAACTTATGTAAATCTATTATACCACAATCAAAATTCCCAAATTTATAATCTATCTTAATCTATTATTAGCTTAAATTACATGCATAAATAATATGTAGACTATCAAAAAGAATTTGACCTTGCAAACTTCTTATTTTCAAATATATCCATCTTACCAACTCTACATTATATAAAAGTAATAATTATTAAATCGGCTTAAAAGATTTAAGCACTCTTCTGGTAAAAAATAACCTTCCATCCCTACTGAACTTTTTTATGTCCCAATCAACATCCTAGACATAGCTTTTTATGGGTGGGCATGGTGGTGCTTCTCTGGTGCTTTAATGAGTCTGTTGGATGTATTCAACTCGCCAAACATAAGAGACAATAACCCTGTCGGCTTAAGGACAATGTGAAAACTCATTGTTCTTTTTCAACAGAACTCCACTTTCACATTTTAAGATTAATCCTTGACTTTTAACCTCTGCTCTGTCAGAGGACGTGCAATTATACACTTTCTTTCTGTAATCAATGCAAATATCGACCATGTTTTAGTTGTTGGAATACCTTAAAAGACGTATTTTATTTTGGTATAGAGCTACTTTCCTACAAGTTTCGCCACTGTATCGCAAGTGGATCTTAGCAGTGATTAAATTTGTTAAATTTGATGATCATTCAGATGTGTTTTGTTTTTTTATGAAGGATTTTTCATTCATAAACGAGAATATGAGTTTTATATTGAAACCTCTAAAATCTTTTAGAATTTTTCTTAATAATGGATCACTAGATGTGATCTGGAAACATGAGTCAAATAATCATACACAATTTTACTCAGAAGCTTGTATATAATAATCTATGGACTGCTGAAAGTTCATACCTTCAAATTTAATCAGAATAATAGAGCATATTGTTCTTTAATTTTGTTTGGAAAACCATTTCATCTTATTGAAATACTACTGAAGAAGAAAAATATTCAAACTTCGAAAATCATCTCATAAATTTGTAGTACAAAGTCAAGTTACAAACGTGTAGGAATAAGAACAGATTTTCTAAACATATTTATGATTAGTTAATAATTTAAATTTGATTATATAATAAAATTTTAGAGAAAGAGCTATGAGAAATTATATTTTAGATATCATAAATTTAGAAATTAAAAGAAAAGAGATCTGGTTGGTTTTGATGGTTGATAGAATTGTTTATTATTTTGATTATGACCATTTAATTGTACTTAAAAAATAGTTCTAAATCAAATGTGTATTTTTTTGATAGGCATTAATTCAAATGTGTATTAAGAAAAGTGACAAATTATGAATTAGGTCACGTAGGCCTTCATATATGATATTATTATGCTATGTTAAAAGCAATGAGGATGATACATTTAATTACACAATCACAAACATCCAATTTTAAGGCTTTTTAGGAACAAAGGCCATATAAGAACATAAATATGTGCACAAAGTGACATGTTTAATAAAATAAAGAAAGTGTAATGTATATTTTTTTTCTTTTATACATTTTGTCAACACCTTCTTGTGTCTGGGAAACTACGAGGTTATTGAGCTTGCATGCCAAATTATATGTAATTAAAAATAATTATGACAAAAATGATTTAAATTTTTTGATTCAAATTTCTAAATAGATAGAATAAGCACATGTTCTCTTTCTCGTTGATATGCAACGAAGGCCATATTATCAAATGAAAAGTGACAACATGTAAAACCCCACATAATTTGATAAGATAATCAATAAATAATACACCCTCAAATAGTGTGTACTATGAAAGATTGCCCACAAATTAAACAAGAGAGAATATGAAAAAATGGAATAAGAACTAATACTATAGTATGATTTTGTATGACTATGATTTTTTTTCAAAAAATTGATTATGAAATTTATGTTTGGGATATACTTAATTATGTTCTTGTTTAATTTGTGTGGAAGGTGTTCCCACTTTTTTCTAAATGAGACGAACCATGATTACATGTAAGTTTTGCAACAAAAGAAATATATTTCTTGTTAGTAGCAAGACCATGAGAAATTAATTAAAGGAACATGAAACTATACTATTATATAATATACATAATGCATGTAAGATAAAATAAGGAAGTGATACATGTGAAGAAAGATGTAAATGAATACTATTATTATACTCAAATGCTAAGGACTCTACTTCAATAGGATGTAAGAATGTACCATGAAAATTAGTTTCCCTCATGTGTAACAATCATTGATATCTTCATGATCATAAAGTGTGAAATCCCCCAATAAGTTATCTTTGCTAAATAACTAGATAATTTATAAATTTTACGAACACTTGTAAAATAAATTTCTTCATTATTTTTCCAATTATAAAGTTAACCTAGATTTACAAACACAACCAATGTGTCAAATAAACTAAAAAGATCCATTAATCTATAATGACTTCTTAAGTACATAAAAATATGCTACATATATAACATAACCATCAATGAAAAAACCAATAGCCATAAATTATAAATTTTAAATCACAACCACTATAAATAGCTGTAGAACATAGTAGTTGAAACCTACATTTTATCCTAATCATATTCATAACGTATGGATGAGATTTTCTTTTAATCATTTGAAACCAAAGGAATTTTCACCCTCTAACTTCTTAGAAATCCAAGGCTTTTCATCATTAGATTTTGTTGTTCGAATACAAGTCTCAAAACATTATAAATATATATTTTGGGATGATAGATGAATGAATCCATAGTCAAAGCATCCATTCCTTTTATATAAATAATATGAATTATTGGAAAAGGATCCCACCTAGATGAAAGAATTGGCTAATTATGCATGCAACGGTTGTATTAAATATTGTTCCTTTTTCTTACTTAAATTGGATTTTTTATTTGTAGGAATTGTGATGATTCCATAAGTCCCCTAGGAACACTTCAAGACCAGAATAACTTCCACATGAGATAAAATGGAAAGAATAGATTTCTTAATTATGAGCTCAAGAATGAACATGAAAATATACATGAGAAGCCTTTATTATAAAGGAAAGGTGAGATGTAGGATTAGATAAGATATTTCAACATGTATCTTAGTACTATACAACTAGACGACTAAATTGATATACTAAATGACCTAGGTAACTAAAATTATTTGTCTAAAGATAAGATAAGATCATTTTAAAACTAAGAAATGTTATAGAAGGAAACCTAGGACCTAAGCAAACTTAACATATGAATAAGACCCCTACTAGTAACTAGCAAAAATACTAGGTGCAAGACCTTTTCAAGGTACAAGACTTTTTTTCACACCAACACCCCTACCTAAGTGCAACTTAGAGAGTATTTTATTATATAGAAAGATGAAATATTATTATAATTGGCACTAGATACATAATATTGTTACATATCCATGTACAATATAAATATCTCACAAATAGAGAAAAGGATAAAACCCAATGCTTGACAAAAATCCTCTTCAAAAGAGATAATAGATACAAAAATGAAAGGACAATGCATGGAGGAATAAATAATAGCCCTAAGGAATATATCTATCATGAATACATAAATTCAATAACTCCTCATAGGAAGGAAAAAGAGATAGAAGATATCAGACCCATCATAATAAAGAATCTCCAATGTTGATGAAGTATGCTTGAAAAAAAAATCATCTAGTGCATTCAAGAAAAACACATTCCCTTAGGAATAAACAAGTCCATATGATGATGAAGAAGCCACTCCATATCAAATTGAAATAATAAAGGAAGAATTATCCTTTGAAAACTAAGAAGGAGTTTTAAATATTGAATATGCCTCATCATGATCATTATAAAAATCAACCATAGAATATGATAAATAAAGTGAATGGAGAAAATCATGAATGAAAATCTCCAAATACAACGAAGATAGGATAAAATTTGTGCTGAAAATTTAATCAAAGATGACATAAATCCCTGTGAAATCCCCTCAATTATGTCTCCAAAATCTGCACTATGAGACTCCAAAAACAAGTCCAAAAACCTTTCAAACACTCATTAAAGTTATACATAAATTGATAATGGGATAATAATCTCTTGATTTGCGATCAAGTTTAATATTATATATAATATTTGAGCTTGATTTGATTAGATTTTGTGAAGTATATGAAAATATTTTAAAGGAACCACCTCAAGGAGCTTCCTGTCATGAAAACTTGACCAATTTTGACACATCATCATTCTTAATATCAATGTGCTCCCAGGTTTATGTAAAGAATACCTTCGAAGAAATCATATACAACTACTAATCTAAAAGGAATAAAGGAATTTCTTAAAAGTTGTTAGTCAGTTATATATTTTTGTCTTCTAGTAGTAAGGTGGTGACCTATTGCCAATCAATTTTTTTATAAAATATCTGAAGCTTGTTTTCTCCCCCATTCTATAAAAGGGAAATCAAGGTCTTATTTTGGTCCCGTTAGTTATCCAATAGACTATTAGTCAGTGTAAACCTCCTCTTTTGTCTATAAGTTCAGCAGATATGAATTAAAAGGCCTATTATTAATCCTTGGATGTATATATTTTTCATGACAATTTCTATTATGAGAAATTTTATGTAATTGTACCAGCAACAAGAAATGAAAAGAAATGATTTTCTATGTTTTCCTTTTTCATATATTCTCAAGATATTATAATAAAAAAATCAAGGGTTTTATAATTTCTCAATTGTTTTACGTCAACAATAGTGTGAATGCTTCTTGAGATCTCTCAAGCAAAGATTTAAAATTTACTTGAAGCATTTAGAGGGGTCTTGTGATATGTATGAAATTGTTGCATGACATGTTTATCATTCTTGTATACTTGATTTACATAAGGTGTTGAATTAGTGGGATAAGTTTGTTTCTGATTCCAATTTCATATCTTTTCAGAGCTATACATACTTTTATGACTCTATATGCCCAACAAATACACTAATTTGATTTCTATGTCTAAGTAGCTTTAGCTTAAGTTTAAAATCTAAAAAGAATTTATATTTTCAAGAATTATAAATTTTTGGTTACTTAGTTTTATCTTTAGAAATAGAATCACTTTGTTCTCAAGGTATCTAAAGTTTCCAAGTCAATTATATACCCAAAACTATATGAGATTCTACATATGCTTGATCATATATACTAAGAACATATCTATTATAATATCCATAAATAAAGGAATTAGGACCAAAAAAATATTATTTTGGGTTCATCTACCTTGGATTCATAGAGCCTACAGTGGAGAGGGTTGTTGTTATCTCCTTATCACTACCTACACCATGTTATGTTGGCCACTTACCCAAGTCCTTGAATATTCAAGATTGTTTACCTCATAGACAATTTTGGGGCAATCAGCTGGAAACACCAAGAGCACTGAAAATACACCATCGGAAGAAACCTTACTGACTCTTTCATGAGATTTTTATATTCTAAATGTGATGCATCTTTGGAACACACAAGTTTAATTGATAAACTTTAAAATATATTTTCATAGTTTTCTTCAAATTTTCTCTCTCATCAGAATTCACTAAAATGTAAAAATGATAATGATCTTAGAAAAAGTAGGAAATATGGTAGTGAACAACTGAGGGAGGGGGGATGAATTAGTTATTACAAAGCTTCAAACCTTCAAAAAATTTAAGCCTAAAAACTATTACTTCTGATCTTAATGTATAAGAATGCATGCATAAATCAAAAAGCTCATCCACAACAATTGGCAAAAAGATTTTTATCCTGGAAACCCTATTAGGGGAAAACCATAGTAGGGATGAAAACCAACAATATAAAATATACCTTGTTAGAAGTATAATACATATTACAAATTAGAATGCACATGCATTCAAACACACTTCCTAGAGCTCATTGCTCAGATTACAAAAGGGATACAACCCTTGAAAGGCTCACTTCCTTACAAGATCACTATAATGATCAATATGATATTTTTGAACTATATAATGAAATCTACCATATACCTAGGTGAGTTCCCATGAATTACAACCATATCTCTATTCAAATCCTCATTTCCACCTTCAGATGATTGATTCAACCCTCTATATATTTTCACACTTTCTCTCTAATAAATTCCACACATACGCACCACATGATTTTAGTCTATTTATATCCAATTCATCAACCTTGAAAAATAAACAAGGTTGGATCATAATTCATATCAAAATCTAAATCCAAGTGCCAAAGATGACAATTAAAGTTCATGTTTGACTGCCAAACCATAGAAAGGATCCTCATCAACAACCTCAAGCTCATAAGTACATGGCCACAAATCATGCCTCAAATTTTAAAAAATGATTTACTGATCAAGTCAACCAAGAACATGAAGAATATTAGCACCGAATGAGAAATCCTTCAAATGTGATCACCACAATTGATGTGGATCACCAACTCAAGAGGAACATATCCAAAGAACACCCATAGGTATTATGAATAAAAAAACATCCAAACCTATCCAAGTCTTCAGATTTGTTAGAAAATCTCATGCCCAACCTCAATAAAACTATCAACACCCTTTGATACACCTGGAAAAGACCTTGTGTATCTCTAGACCATGAACCCTTTGAATTCATAACACAATAGGATGTCCCAAACATCCACCTAGATGTGTAGAGAAAAGTATCGACCTGAAAGTGCACACCAAATCTTTTTTCTATAACACTGTCACCTTCCTAAACAACTGGAAATACCTATCACCACATCTGACCTCATAGCTCATCCAAATCTTCATGCCAACCTCTGTAACTTGACATGGATAATATACATACTATCTACAATATCCCATGACGTGTGCAACAACTTTGCTTCAATAAATGAATCTCACCAAATCTCTGAGCATACTGTACCATTGGAAAAACTATGTCTAAACTCTCCAGCTAATATGTTGACATCAATACCAAACCATCTAACTAATATGTCTTCCAATATATATGTGCATCTTCCCAAAAATCTTTCAGTTTGCCATTGATGGAAACATATGATGTGAAAAACAAGAAGTCAACAACTCCCCCTTTGATCTCTCACCACAAGAGTTTTTCACATGCCTTCTTCTCCCCCTTTGACATCAATGCCAAAGACATAAACATATGTCACTCAATTAACACTTCTTCTTCTCCCCCTGAGAAAAAGAAAACAACATTTGAACACTAGAATTGACTACTCGGGCCCTGAGCAGAAGCCTCCTCATATAAATCCATATCATAAGATTAAACTGTTAAGCCCACAGATTGATGCACACCTTTGCATCTATATTTTTGATTAGGAGGGGTAATCCCTCTAACCTTACACAATGGCTTTGTGAAGAAATCAACAATTTGTTCCTTGGTAGGAATATGTTCCAATCTCACTTCCTTTTCATTCACCTTTTCTCTTAGAAAATGGAAATCGACTGAGATATGATTTCTTATTAAATGTTGCATAGGATTCTTAGAATTGTTGATAACACTTGAATTATATCAAAATATATAACAATAGGCTAATCAAAGACAAATATGATACCAGACAAAATTTTATTCATCCAAACAACTTGTGTACAATTTCTAGCAGTAGCAATGTACTTTTCCTTTGTAGTAGATAAGGAGATGGATTTTTGCTTCTTAGTCATCCAAGAAACTAATATTTCTACCTAAAAAGAATGAACCACCACTTGTACTCTTCCTGTCATCAATATCAC
Organism: Thuja plicata; assembly: GCA_018584345.1. Classification (NCBI taxonomy): domain Eukaryota; kingdom Viridiplantae; phylum Streptophyta; class Pinopsida; order Cupressales; family Cupressaceae; genus Thuja; species Thuja plicata. Next base: position 590,632 of record MU227658.1, read on the forward strand.
TTGCCCAATCAACATCTCTATTAGAACAAAAGTGAAATAATCTCCTTTAGGATACCATATCCCAAATTCTTTTGTCCCTTTTAGATATCTCGATATCCTCTCCATAAAAACTTCATGAATCTTCCTTAGATAAGCTTGTAATCTGGCCACAAGATATACAACATTTATAATATCTGGTCTTGTATGAGTCAAGCACAACATACCACCAACCATTGATCTGTACCAAGACAGATTAACTTTAGGTGACTCATCATCATTTGACAACTTTCATCCATTGACCATAGGTGTACCCACTAGTTTTGAGTCATCCAACCCAAAAATTTTCAACAATTCTCTCACATACTTGGTCTGAGATTTGAAAATCCCTTCCTCTGATTGAGTAACTTTCAATTCCAAAAAGAATTTCATATTACATATCATGGACATTTTAAACTCACTTTGCATTTCCATTGCAAACTCTTTTCTCAACTTATTATTTCCTCCAAAGAAAATGTCATCTAGAAATATTGTAGATAAATACAAATTACCATCAATAGTACCTTTGTTGAATCCAAGCTTTAGTATATATTTGTACAATGTAGAATACCAATCTCTAGTAGATTTTTTTAGCCCATACAATGCTTTCTTCAATTGACACACCATGTCTGGTTGATCAGTCAATGGAAAACTATCTAGTTTCTCTATGTACACTTCTTCCAACTCACCATTCACAAATATAGATCTCATATCCATTTGATAACCTCTGAAGTTCTTATGAGCAACAAAAGCAAGAAATAGTCTCACCGCTTCCAATATTGTCACTGGAGCAAATGTTTCTTCATAGTCAATACCTTCCATTTGAGCATATCCTTTTCACACCAATCTTTCTTTGCTTCTGACCACTTCTCCACGTTCATTCAGGTTATTTTTTAACACCCATTTGGTATAAATTACATTATTGTCCTTAGGCTTGGGAACAAGAATCCATGTGTTTTTCTCAATCTATGAAAATTCTTATTCTATAGATTTAACCTAATTATCATCTTTGCAAGCCTCATTTACATCTTTGGGTTCAATCTATGAGTTAGGAAAATCTGATCTTCAACATTCCTTCTTCTAGTGTGAACATTTTAGTTCCTATCACCAATAATATGATCTTCAGAATGATTTAATATCACATACCTTGGTGTCTTTGATGTTACCCTTGGTTCTTGTGTTCCTTCCTCTCCAGTAGAGTAAGCTTCATCATTTGTAGTTGTTAGTGTTAGAATGAATTTAGAATAACTAAGAGGGGGGGGGGGGGTTGAATCAGTTATCCTTAGGTCTAGATGTGCCCATATAAAACTTTATACCACATCAGCAACTCAGATCTGCTCGGCAGCAATAAACAACAAAAGTGTGCAGTTTACTATACTAATGAAATAAGCTTACAAAAATTTAATAGTAAAACAAAACATAAACATTCACACATTTTGACACCATGATTTAACATCAAAACCCAATATGGGAAAAACCACCGGTAACATGCTACCAAAATTTCACTCTTCTGAAGTGATGCCCTGTTAGGAGCCAACCCTGTTAAAGTTACAAAACACACTGTCAAATGTGACCTCGTTAAAGGATTTAATCACCCTATCATGAGTGGCCTTGTTAGAGGACTTAGAACATTCCAATCTGAATGTCACCTTTTTTAAAGGATTTATACAATGACTGTTAGGTCAACCTGGTTAAAGGATTTGAACTGATACAATGGTTAAAAAGTAATCAGCAGGTGTGATCTGATACATACAACTTAATTTGCAAATCCAGATCTAGTTTCAGCTCTAATGATAATTCACTGAGTGGCCTCCATTTTCATCTCAAACTTTAGATCTGCTTGGAAATCTGTCAAGCAATCTCTCTGCATGCTTCTCTACTCAACCTTCTCTGCTAGGTTTTACCAATCAGTCAATTAACCATGCAATAATCTTGCATTCAACTTCTCCTTACACTCGGATACATAACAATAACCATAATAGGTTATATTATACCTCTCTATCTAGGTCAGATAAATATTTTTCCTCTTAATAAAGATCATAGATCTTAGGTTAGGTCAGATCCAACCGATCTTTCCATCATTACATTTAATTTACTTCTCCAATATAGTCATTAATTAAACATTGAATCCATATGTTAATAATAGTTTCCCATGCATTAAATGAGTGTGGACCAATCTTAATTAACAATGCATATCCCAACAAAATCAACCATGTCGGCCATAGATCTCAAATCTCATCAATTAATAAAATACCGCTACTCGGCTTTCTCTGTCTCCCTCGGCATTTCACTGGCGCTCGACATCATCTTTGCTTTGCTCAGCATCACCTTTCTCTTTTCTCGGCATCAAATTTTCTTTGCTCGGCATCAACCTTCCAGTGAAAGATAAACAACATATCACTTTGCCAAAGTGCCAAATGATCAAGTACCATGGTGTATACTCATAACTCAACCATTTCCTCGGTCTTCTTGTTATCCTATTCTTCAAATCTTCATCAATCAATAGATATGGTACTCAAACATACAACAATAGTATCACCAGTTAAGGTTTGACATCAATGAAAAAATAACAATTGTCTACATTGTAGCAATCTTTCCAACAGTTAGACCACTCAGGACTAGATTCTGAGCTTGATGTTGTTGTCTCTGATTATTATTGACATTCTGGTCATTAGAATCATATCCAAAAGATCTAGATAGATTCTCAAGGATTTCATCCACTCTGACATTAGCACTCTCCCCTAACTTCTTCAAGCTCATGTTATAGCACCTATATGCCTCACTTTTGGTAGAAAACCCAAGAAATAATCCTTCATCACTTCTTGCATCAAATTTCCCTATATCCTCATCTCTCTGATATAGCATCTACAACCAAAAATTATGAAATACCTGACTATAGGAACATTTCCACACAAAATTTCATAAGGTGTCTTACCTGTTTTTCCTTTTATTTGTACCCGATTAAGAGTGTATATTGTAGTGCTAACTGCTTCTCTCCGAAACATATGCAAAACATTTCTTTCAAGCATCATAGTCCTAGCAGTCTCAATAATAGACTTGTTTTTCCTCTCCACCACTCCATTCTTCTATGAAGCCCTTGGAGAATAAAATTTCTTCTTTATCCCATGCTTCTCAAAAAAAGAATTGAACTCACCGAATGTGAATTCACCTCCTTTATCTGATCTTAGACACTTCAGATTCAATCCTGTCTTAGTCTCTACAATATTCTTGAAGATCATAAACTTATCAAATGCTTCAAGCTTCTCTTTCAATAAATTTACCCATACCATCCTAGAATAGTCATCAGTGAGTAACATGAAATATTTATCACCTTGCAAACGTCTTGTCTTAGTGGGACCACACAAATCAATATGAACACGATCTAATAATCCATTTTAATTTTTAGTTTTAGAGTGGAAAGCAACTCTTATTTTCTTACTCAATTGAAATTCTCTACACATAGTATTAGGGTGCAAGCACAAAGTTGAGTGCCAATTCCGCGGAAGTCCGCGGCCAAAAAAAATTGGCAACCAGAAACGGGCACCCGTTTTTTAAAAAACGGGTGCTCGTTATGGTTTGGGTGCCCGATCCGTAAATTTAAAACGGGTGCCCATTTTCAAAACGGGCACCCTTTTTGGTTCGGGTACCCGTAGCAAAACGGGCACCCGTTTTTTAAAAAACGGGTGCCCGTTTTGTAAAAGTATTTAAAATTTGTTTTAAACCATTTTGCAAATCATTTTCACAATTTGCAAAACGGGATCACGTTTTTATCTGAATGGGTACCCATTTTTGAGAGCTACCACCGACCCCCCTGCTGCCATTTTTCCTCCTACAGGTACGTATTATTGTTTTTTATTTGTTTTTTATTATTTTTTTTATTAAAAATCTTTTTTATTATTGTTTTTAATTAATTTAATATTAAAAATTATATATTGTCTTTAATGTTTATAGTTTTTCAGAGCTATCACCGACTCTCCTGCTACCATTTTTCCAGGTACGTATTATTGTTTTTATTTCTTTTTATTAATGTTAAAAATTGTATATTCTGTTTAATGTTTATAGTTTTTTTAAATATAATTAAAATAAATTGTT
>MU227658.1:604650-618062 GCA_018584345.1 Thuja plicata
GCCAAATCCAATCTAAAGTTGAAATAGTAAGGTTCACTAAAACTTTAATAACTTTTTTGATTTTAGGTTTTTGAAAAAATGAATTATATGTGACCAATCTACATAGAATTCTATTCAACATAAAAAAAAAAAATTCTCAAAAAAGTGAAATTTTCATCAAATTATGGTGGTCGTACACGAGAGGTTTTGAAAATTTACTTTATAGTCAATTAAAAATTAATAAAAAAAAAAATATTCAACTAAAAAAAAACAAAAATATTCTGACCAATCTTTGATGTGTTAGGTACCTTCCCCCAAAAGGATTTAGCATAATTCATTTATTTACTTCAAAATAGGGTGGCCGTACACATGCGGGGTATGGTCCTGAAACAGGCATTTTGAAAAAGAGGTTTCTAAACATGCGTACTAAATATATTTTATACTATGTGGGTATTTAAATAAATTACATATTTGAAAAATAGACTCTGAGCACTACATTTTATATTAGTAGATTTTTTTGATATTCAATCTCTAAGTGCCTCAAATTTTGACATCAATTGACAGACAACTTGAAAATCAGGGAAAACACTTCCACTTTTTGCCCAGAAAGTGGACTCAACTTTTTGCTGGCACCCATTAGTAGGATTCTTCACCTTAGGATGATCTCTAATATCATAAGTATAACTTATAGATACAATATTATCAAAGTTCACATGACAAACTTTAATGCCATAACAAACTTTCATCTATATTTGAGAAATCAAGAAACATTTCTGACCACTATTCAAATAAAATATTTTACCTTTTGTCTTTGATCCTGATGCAAACTATATTCCTGAGTGATTCATGATCTTTCATTTATCATTATTAAAATGTAGGCCATAACCTTTGTCCTGCATATTTCCAATACTAAGAAGATTATGTTTCAATCCTTCCACATACAACACATCATCAGTATTAATCTTTCCATCCAAAGAAATAGAACCTCTACCTCTGATCATACAACCTGAGTTGTCTCCCTATTTCGCAATAGCACCATCAAAATTTTCATATCTCACAAAAATTATCTTATCACTAGTCATATGATGAGAGAATCCACTGTCTATTACCCATTTTTCCGCTTTGACAACTTGAGTAGCTAGAGATTTTTCCTCAACAACACAACTAATAGAACTAGTAGCCATAGAATATTAAGGCTTAGGATCTTTGTATTTTTTAATAGAAATGAATGAGAATTCATCTTCACTCTTCTTGGCATCATCAGATTCATCATCTGTAACTCCTTCATCAGAAACATAGTAACACTTCTGTATGTGATAAAAACCTACTTGTTGGGAGCAAGCTCAGACATGCAAATGTTAGAGATACAAACACATACAAACTACATTAACATATCTAAATCATTCTCCAAACATAAGTTTTCCAACACAACCTCTGATGAGTCAAACAAGGCACCCAAGCCTTGTTGATTTTATCTTATAGAGGGAATTTGAATTCCCTGTTTATGCTTACCACATCCTTGACCATGTAATCCTTGTTTAACTAGTAAATGATAGCCAAGACCATAAAAAGAAGCCATATCAGAAGGAATCAATGGAAATTTAGTAGTCACTATGTCATCATCAGTAGGTTTGACAGATTCATAGTGGGTAGAAGCAATGACAAAGTTATTACGAAGGGCATTAGAAGTAGAAGCAAAAGCTCATTGTTCAAACTCTCTTTGTTGCTTCATAAAATCAAGATCAGAAACCTTATACTCTACAATAAAGGTAGGATTAAAATCAAAGGTTCCATAATCATCTCCAGGAAGAGCATTAGAGGAAGAAGGATTACTATTAGGAATATAAGTATTGTGGGTTTGAATATTCAAACAAGGATTTGGTGCATCATCTGCATGAAGTGTATACATCATGTTGATGTGAATAAACTTGAATTTACGATGAAGGGTGGAAGGAACAACATGCATCTCATGCATCAAAGTGTTACATTTGCTGAACTGCAAATCAACCCAAGAAACCTGCATGCAAACACTATCACGAGAAGAAGCAGAGACAGAAGATAAACAGAAAGCTATGGCGGCCAAAAGGCCAGAGATAGAAAAACCATGTTGAAAGAAATGATTTCTATATTCAACTATGAAAAATGATTACAATCTCCTTACTGAAATGAAAGAAGTGAATCCTTATAAAAGGAAACACGAAACCCTAAAGGCTAAAACCCTAAAGAATTATAAAGCACTGCCTAAGTGAAACTTAAGCACTAAAGATTATAATATGCTAATAATTAAATCATTTAATTATTAGCTAACTATGACTATTCTAACACCCCCCCTTAAGTGTAACTTAGGGAGAAGCAAAAAAGCTAACTACTGCAGAAAGCAGGAAAGAAGGGTCCCGGCAACTAGGCCTGATCAGGTACCCAAAACATAAAGGGAAAAGAAGTTCCAGAGAAAGGAACAAGAAAAGAGCAAGAAGCATCTCCGAAGCATGTCTGAAAACTCTGTCAGAAGATACTGCTGGAACCCCCACTGAAGTGCACGACCAGGTAGAGAAGACAAGTGTCTGAAGAGCTGATCAATCGAACCAGGAAGCAATAGAACCAACAGGTGAACCCCCCCATAATGCTGAACTGGGAGAGGTGACAGGAACACTGAAATGCAATGCCAGAAACATCTGCAGAAGAAGAACCAGGAACACCAACAGTGCAACAGAAACACACACACACAGGATAAAGGGTGGTGTCATCGACACACAGCATGGGCTAATGTCATGGAAGGTACGCTCACTTGACAAAAGTGGATGTGCCTAAAGCGGCAAAAACATCATAACCCCCCATGGCACTTTATAACAGAGTGCGAGTACAAAAAGTGAACAAGGTGTACAAGATCCCATAAATGCAAAAGAAGGCACTTTATCTTAGTGCGTTTACAGAACAAAAATGAATCAGAAAAGCATACAAGCTCATAAGTCAGAAAGAAGAGTGAGCTATGAACTCAGAAGAAGAGATCCCCGGACATGTAGAACCAAGCAATCCACCAGAGTGCATAAACTGCAAAACTTGAAGGAGAGAAGACCTGGAGTAGAATCTAGAAAAAACACCTCTACCACTGAATAGAACACTGAACCAGCTTTCCGACGATATCTCATTTGCCAAAAAAGGAGTCTGGATGAGCCAGAAATGACTCCCGAAAGGCAAAAAGAGACATCAGACTTCAACAAAAAAAAATGCTACTGAAATAGTGGACCCAAAATTCCTAATCACCATAGTCGGAAAGAGCTTGAAAAGAGATTTTCGACGATATAAAGAAGTCCAAAAAAGATCTCCATATGCTCCCTGTAGAGCGAAAAAGGTGAAAAGGGCTCAAAAATGCCCAACAGAACTGGTTTTAAGCCCCAGGGGCTAAAAAAATGGGCCCCCGGGTGCATGGCGCGTGCCGGGGGCTGGATCTGGGCTCCTGGTCGCAATATGACCGTGCGCCAAGCATATAAGCCCGCAGGGGCCTGCAGAAAAGGTGCCACCCGGGGCTGAGCGGAGCAGGGGAGGCGGGGCCGGCGGGGTGGCGCTGCGGGCGGCGTGGTCTGGCTGCGGGGGCGCCCGGTGGTGGCGCGGAGGTGGTGGGGGTGCGTGCGCGGGTGGCGGGCAGGCCGAGCGCGGGTGGCGCGCAGGCTGCGCGCGGGTGGTGCGTGGGCGGTGCCCACCGATTTGCACTGTGCGCGTTTTAAAAACTGTAAAAAAATATTAAAAAACGTAGGTTTTTTAATTTTTTTTCTCAAAAATTGTGCCATACGTCCCTAGGAGGTTGAAAAAATTCGCCTGATGCTCCGGTGTACAAATCAGACAAATTTTATATCAATCCTGGGGTTTTTGGGCCTTCCGGACTCAACCGTGAGGTTGGTTTTGGTCCAAAATGCGTCCAAAAATAGAGACCCCCCAGAACTAATAAAAAGAAGCCAGAAAAAGCCTGGCAAACTGCAAACCCTTGAATGCTTCAGAAAAACTCGAACAGCCAGCAGCAAGATGGCTCTGATACCATGTTAGATTTGCTGAACTACAAATCAACCCAAGAAACCTGCATGCAAACACTGTCACGAGAAGAAGCAGAGACAAAAGATAAACAGAAAGCTATGGCGGCCAAAAGGCCAGAAACAACAAAACCATGTTGAAAGAAATGATTTCTATATTCAACTATGAAAAATGGTTACAATCTCCTTACTGAAATGAAAGAAGTGAATCCTTATAAAAGGAAACACGAAACCCTAAAGGCTAAAACCCTAAAGAATTATAAAGCGCTGCCTAAGTGAAACTTAAGCACTAAAGAGTATAATAGGCTAATAATTAAATCATTTAATTATTAGCTAACTATGACTACTCTAACACAAAGGTTTACCCAAAAGGAGGTTATAATTAAGAGGTCTAGGAATAACATGAAAAGGAGTATTCAAGATGACTGGACCTACTTTGATAGGTAAGGTAATGATGCCCAAAGTGTTCTTATCAATGTTATCAAAGCCACGTATAGGAACATTATCAGGTTGAATAGTTGCAAGATCGACTTTAATCACTTTGAGCATGTCCATGCTACAAATATTAAGTCCAAATCCATTATTAATCAAGGTCCTATGAATGATACTCTTATTGATAGTAACAACAACCATAAGAGCATTATATTGATTATGTACTTCTTTAGAAGGTAAATCCTTTTGAGTAAATACAATGTTAGGAGGACCCGAGGTAGCATGCATGCACTGTAAGAAGGCATTGCTGTTCCCTTGATTAGGAGGTGGAATGGGAAGATTTTCTAGAGATTTTTGTAAGGCTTCATGGTAGGTTGGTGAAGTTTAAAGAAGCTCCCATAAAGAAATATTGGTAGGGGTATTGCGCAATTTGTTTATAAAATCATACTCCTTTCTAGGAAGACGGGGTGGAGGAGGAAGAAGAATGGGTTTAGAAGGTGGTAAAGAAGTAGGAACCACCGTATTAGGTTGAGGGTTATTCCTTGTATGATAGGTGTGAGTTATTGAATCTTGATCATTGAAAGACTCTAAAGACTCCATAGGCTTACCTTTGATAGTAATGCGAGGACAACCTTTGATAGTCAACAAGGGTTTTGGATAAACCATGTTAGTTGTCTCAACACTACAAATATATTCACAAGAAGGAAGAAAAGAAGAAATCCTAGGAGGAGATGAGGCAGGATCTTGATTCTCCATAAGATCATCACTAAGAGGGAGAGCATTGAGGGAATTCGTATCATTCTCCGCTAATGCCTCATCACTGGAAGGAATCCCAAATGGAGGTAAAGTATCTATAATGTATTCTTCTTTATCTAAAATGTCTGCATAAGGGGAGTGTGTTTTAGAAAAAGAGTCACCATCATGTATGAATATGTCATCCATTAATAAAATAACCCTCTTGTATTAAAGCTTCTTCACGAGGAGGGGATAAATCAATGTCTTTATCGAAGGGTTCATCCAAAATAGGAGGATCATCTACAATGGCTTCATGAGGAAGAGAGTAATCAACATCCAAATCCAAAGGTTCATCGCAAATAGGAGGATTAGCAACCTTATCAATAAAGCACATTGTAGGAGTACCATAAATCACTAAAGCTTGATCTCTAAAGGGGAAATAAGGTAAATTATATTCTAAATTAGGCTCATAGAAAATACATATATTAGGAGAAGAATTAACATCAATCCTCAACTCATCTCCATAAAGAGAAATATGATGGAGAGAAAGATTAAAGTCATCTTCTTGCTCTAATATATCCTTACAAGGTAATACAAGAGAGGGCAAAGAAACATCACACATACTAAATAAAGTCTTTCTAGGTGTAACATAATGCAATGGTAAGGTAAGAGGAAGATGTTGTTTAATCCCAAAATTTATAGAAGGATGTTTGGAAAACACTTGAAACAACTTGTGCAACATGATAACGAATAAAGAAACGCATAGAAAATAGATCTAAATATATCCAAATGCATTCAAATGAAATTTATAAGCATGAAAAATGTAAATGTTTTTGTATTTTCAAAGAAATGTTGTGATTTTGTTTATTTTTGACATATTAATGCAAGAGCATAAAAGAAATCTACTTTTAAATGCATGTAAGATCTAACATAAAATGCAAATCTAACACCAAGAAAGAAAGAGTTGTCTATCGTGGGTTCACCAAAATGTAAGGTGGGAAAATGGAGATCTTTAGATAGGATTTTGAACAATGGAGATTTACACATAAAAGATACCCTATGCCTCATTTAACCACTTACATTTAATTTTTATGATAAGGAATGTAAATCTGGAAATGTTTGTAAAGAATAATGGAATGAAGAAATAAAAAGTACTTATCTTGAAAAAGAATCTTCTGAAAACCTTGTCAAATGGTCTCAAAAACTGTTGAATTTTGTGCTCCTGAACTGAAAATGTGAGATCTACAAAACCAAGAAATATTTTTTGGATTTGACTCAGGTTGACTTTGACCCAAAATAGAAGGTCGACCTTGACCCAAAATAGAAAGTTGATCTTGACCCAAAACAAAAATTTGATCCTAACCCAGAACAGAAAGTCAATCTTGACCCAGAACAGAAAGTCGATCCTGACCTAGAATAGAAAGTCGACCTTGATCTACACAGTCTGACAGAAAAGCTATTTTTGGATCTAGAAAGTCTATCGAAAAGGGTATCCAGATCTGCACTTGAATCTATTGTCATGTACCTGTACCTGCAAGAAAAATGGTTTTTTTTGTTGGGGGGGGAGGGAAGGGGTTTTCCTTGGTAAAACCCCAATTTTGGAATTAACCTTATAATATAATTGAAATTGCATAAATAAATGAAGAAAATAAACAAATTCACGTTGCTTGTATAGAAACCCTTTTGGAGGGTTCAAATCCTTGAATGCACAAGTATGTATGCACCAAATGAAAATAGAATGTAGAATGTAGGATGTAGGATGTCTCAAATCAATTGATTATAGATCTTCAACACCAATCTTGAATGTATCTTGGAATAGGAAGAAGCTTGCATGGATTTGGATGGAGAAATCTTCAACAAGAGAGCTCCACAGAGCTTTGAATCCTTCAATGGGTACCAATGGATCTCCTTGATGAATTAGATTCTTGAATTCTTGAGAGTTGATGATTGCTTCAATAGATTATCCTTCATGTGCATAGGTGGTCATGTTCTTCATGTGTATGTTTTATGGTTAAAGAAAATGAGAGGAGAAAGCTTCCTTATATACAAATCTAGGGCACAATCTTCTAGAGAGGCCTACATAGGAGAATTAAATTCCAATTAGACATATACCTCTAGAAGTGGACCTATATTAAATATAATTTCAAGAGTCATTGCCTTGAAGACCGAAACAGCTGACCCGGAAGAGGGGATTAAATCTTTCCGAAGCCCGACATCTAGAAACTTTGGGAACCTAAAATTTGGACCTTGGGTCAAGGTCAAGGTCAAACCTAACATAGGTCAAGGTTGAGGTCTATCATGACCTAGGTCAGGGTTGGGGTTGACCTTGACCCTAAGGTAATAATAGAGTAGAATGCCAGAAAAGGGAGGAGAAAAGTGGAAAAGGGGTAAAAGCTAGATCCAAGTTAGAGACCCATTCAAGGCGCTTGAAATGACCCCAAACCACTTACTTAGAGGGATAAACCAATCCAAAATGGAAGTACTTCCATTTCTGACTATACAGGAACCAATAGCTAATATTCTAAACCATTCTAAGGCCTTACCTTTGAAAGAGACTGCTAATAGCTTGGTAGCCACGTCTTCTTCAATGATATGATGCACACTGCAAATGGTAGCCATATCTCTTATGTGATTACAAGCCATTTGTCTGTCCTTCACCTTTGAAATTAGGTAGACTTTTGAGTGCTACTAAGGGCACATCATGATGTTTAGAAAAATTTATAGGACTCCCTTGATTGAAGGGTACAAAGGAAAACTGCCTGGCCATTGCAGGGACTATGATCTGTTCAATAACAACTGTGTGAGTTGTATTTGAACTGAAGAGTGGAGCTAAATCTTCTTGCAACTGTCTAGTTAGAGATATTTATCTCCTTCTTGAATGGAAAATCAAAGGTTTCTCTTCTGAGGCAGGTGGTGTAGATTGTAGTCTCCTTGTAGGGGATTCTCTTTGAGATCATCTCCCTTTTCTTCTTGTTGGAGGCAACTGCAAAAACTCAGAATGCTTTGAACTCCTTATTTCTATCCTTCTCATAAAATTGAATAGGACTGGATCTTCCTATTCTTCACCAATGGAGTCGCCAGATATACTTGAAAGAGAAAACTCTTTTAGGTCAGTACTATGCAATCAATATATCAGAGATAACATAGTCTTGAAAGATGGACTTCTTTTTGTAGTCCCATCGAGTGTGCTAGAATCGTTATACACTAAATTTTGTACCTTGTTAGGTTGTGGGACCTTTGCTAGTTGAAGTGAAGCCTTTGGGTTCTAGGCCAGTTCCTCTTGGATAATCACCTTATTTGCTCTTTTAACAAGAAAGTAAGCTTGGAAGGAAAATAGATAGAAGGATAACTGATGAGAAATGAATGAAAAGAAAATTTATCCTACTAGGTGATACACCGAAGGTAACTTGAATCACAATACAGTGACTAAGACTAGCATGAAATCCTGAATCTAGCAGAACACAACTTTTTGAATAGGCTTGCATAAGTATTTCACAGAGAGGTTTGAGATGAAAAGAGGCTATTCAGGGAAAAAGAATATTTCACAAAAAATAGAAAATTCACTTGGGATAGACACAGAATATGACCTACAAATAGACATTCACTCCAACAAATAGGCGCAAAAATGAGACAAAATGATAGAGGACTAAACAATATCCACAAACTCATCTAAATTAGATCATTCACAATAGTGTAGGGAGATGAATAAAAGAAAGAGGGCTCATGAACTCCAAGATCTCTCTAATATAAATCACTATATTATGCTTGAGCAAGAGAAATACAAATAAGAAGGCACAGGGAAAGAGAAAATGTCACAAAGAGACTTTACAATATATGAAATTCAATGAGATTACAAACACATGAAAATTTAGGGGCAGAGGAAATGCCACAAAAATATTGCATAAGATGAAGAACCTAAGCTAAAAGCTTCTAAAAAACACTTATATACACCTCCTCTAGCACATAGGTTCGGGAGTCATTTCATCGATCACTTTAGGGAAGACTTAGGGTTTCAATAGATATTACATAAACAATGCCGAAACCTAAAAACTAGTCAAGTCTACCCATTAATGCATTTGAGAAATATCCCAGTCGATCAGATACAACCTTGAATATCCCTCCTATCACCATAAATTTGAGGAAATAGATCACCTTGATCCATCTACCCACTCTGCACTGTTGAAAACATCGCCACTACCATGAAAACCTGAGAAACACCATTTAAATATTTGAATTCAAACCCAAACGATCACAGGTGGTGCGAAATGGCCGATCAACGACCCAGATTTGAAACTTTACTAACTTTAAAACATGACCATTGATCTCCTTTAACTTACCCACGAGCACAAGATCTGCTCTACCATGTGTCACCACGACATGATGGCTTAAAGGTCAAACAACTTTATCTTTACCATCAAGGCACTAAGATGACCGTTCCATTTTTTTAATTGCTATGCATTTATCTTACCTTTCCAACCTGAGATGCATGATATCATCTGCCACATGTCACCATGGCTTAATGGCTTATTCACTAGATTTTGAGTACTTTGTCTTTAAGCCTTTAAGCCCACCGTCCGATAAAAAATGACTTGATTGGTCTTTACTTTCCTCTGTTTGATCAACCTGACTTCACCATGAACATGTGTCACCATGGCTTAATGAATTATGTGATAGATCGCGCACATCTTTGCTTTAAGTCTTTAATCCAACCATCAGATTAAATCAGAACTGCTCGCAAATTAATCAACCAAAGACCCTACATAAAGGTGACCCCACCGTCCACGTGTCGCCATGACTGAATGGCTTAATCACTAGATTTTGATCACTTTGTCTTCAAGGCTTTAAGCCAACCAAAAAATCAGAAATGAATTGCTTGATCTTTACCTTAATTACCTTGGTGTTGCATTGGACCCATCGTGGACATGTTTTGGATAGGCTTAATAACATATGTGATAGATTGTGCGCATCTCTGCATTAAGTCTATAAGTCAACCGTTTGATCAAAAGAAACTTGATTGATCTTTACTTAACCTTTGTCTTTGGCTCTTAACCAGCATCTGGCTAGCCTTTAACCCTGAGTCTTCAATATCTTTCATGTCTCTGAGTCGTTGAATCATTTGAATAACTATGGTTTCATTCTGAGATTACGCACACAACACATGATCAAAATTAGATCAACGACCTGCGTTAAGTCTCCAGATCAAAATAAGAATATTCGATCGACATTGGGAGATTACACGACTAAGGGAAAATGAAATGTGCACATGAATTAAAAGGATTTTAAGTTAAATTAAAAAGTAACTTAAAAACAAAACATGCCTTGAAGGGTTTAGGTTTTATCATAAAATTTGAAAAGTAACTATCACAAGGCATAGGGGTTTAAGCCAAAGACTTAGAAATATGTAGAGATAAAGGAAAATAATAGGAAACATGGCGAGAAACCATACAGGCTGGGATCTACCCTTGTGGGAGCCTCATTTACTCCATCTGTAGCCAAATTTACCAAATAGGAAATCTGGGTAACAGTGCCAAAATATGTTGTCAAAAACTTGTCTTCTAATCTGTTTGTGCAGAGATATGTGGACAAAAAAAGTATCAATAGTATTAATGAATATCTAAAAGCTATAATTGAATAAGTCAATAGACATGTGTTGACCTTAATGAAAACTAGTATGACATGACAAAAAAATTCATCTTTATCAATGAAAACCTTCAAATAGGTAGCCACCCAAGATCTAGAGGCAATGGAAAATACAATAAAAAGATATGAATAATATGATAAGAATAAATTGTATTCTCACCAAGAATGCAATAAAATCAATTAGAATTAACTTGGATTTACTTGATAAATATCAGATAGGAAACCCCTTGGTTATATAGCCAAGGTGAGTACACAGGTGTGAATGAGGCAATGAAATGTGTTTTTATCTCATTGCATGATAATTAATAGATAAATTATCACCCATATAAGGTGGAATCACATGTCCACCAAAGGTGGATCATCCTCCAGTGTGTATTAAAGTATTTGGAACATGTGAAACAACGGTGGAGAGTGATAAAGTGATAAGTGCACTAAAGGTGCAGTCAACAAATGAAGTGGAATGTGATAACATTATAACACCACCTAAAGTGGAAATGATCCTAAAAGATCCTATGTGGTCCCTTAGTAGGCTTAAGTAGAGTGTATTTAGTATCTAGGTGAAAAATAAGCAAGTTAAAATAGGTTAATTCTACCAACATCCATCAATGTCATTGTCATCTCCCCTATCCAGAGATGAAAGGACATTGTGTTTGCATCTCATATGTCAATGAGATCCATGAAAATAAATGCATGCAATCACATCCCACACATTTGAGATATCCTTGAGAGGCCTACTCTTCAGAGGATCCATTGTGGCCTTCTAGTAGATCATTTGCATGATAAAAAAATATACATAGAAGGTGGTTGTTTGTGTTCTCAGAAACCTATGGAAGGACCTACAAAAGTAATAGAATCGTGTCATTCAAAAATTACATCTCTATCATATTTTCATACTAATTATCATTCCCATATTTTTACTACTCTATCATCCTACCTACGTCCTCAGGATGCGAACACGTCTAACATATCAAGATGCATGCACATGCTTAGGAGACTAACACAGATCTAGGATGCTAGTATGTATCTCTTCTAGGACAAATGCGTAAATCTTGGACACATGTACAAAATATAGATGTATGAACTACTTGAAAATTATAAAATTCTATGAAATTCATAAAATGAATTATGGATAGGTGAAACAAAGCTTATTTCATCAAGTGGAAAACTCTACTTTGTAATAATGCTTAACTATTTAATGTGGTTAAGTTGGAACTCTTAATTATGCAAATTTTTTTGCTATGGCTATATAGAAATAATAGAGAAAATCCTTGTAGTGAATAGTGAAAATGGACCTTCTAGGGCCCACCTTTCAAGTGTATAGCTAAATATTCACCCAAAAAATTGAAAAAAATTGTGATGATTTTGGCTTATCCTCCTTCCTATTTTCTGCACCTAAATGGGGGAAAAAGCATGAGTGGGGATATACTCACACTTATTAGATTTTTATTTCTAATTATTACTAACACCTCTTAAGAATTCTTCTTGTCTAAGTAGTTTCTTCCAATGTGGTGCAAATAAATTTTTTTTTTAAGTACTTGAACTTTAATTATAGATGTTGTGGTTTATCATTGATTATTTGGGGCATCATTTGTATTCATCTAGTTCACTTTTTTTTTTGGTCTCTATAGTATCCTTTTTTCAAGGTAATTAATGCACTTTAATGCACTACAAGAATTTATGAACATATCTTTTTAAGCTACTTTAGTGCACTTGATCCATTAAGTTGATTAGTACACTAAAGTGGTGGAAAAATCTAGTGTCGTAAATTACACATTATGCATTTATGACTCCTACACATTAGGGGTAGTGCATTTATGAAAAAAATCATTTTTAATATTTTAATATCTTGACATCATGAATCTCAAAGACAGATGTTAGCAACTCTTGGTCCAAATCTAGGATTGATTTGGTCAGATGGGAGCATTATCCAGTATTAAGGAACACTAAGAGGGGGGTGAATCAACATTCTAAATTTTTTAACTTTGTTAACCTGATTATTCAACCATATAGCACATACAATAAAAATTAAAATGATAAAGGATAAAGAAACCATCCACAAAACCATTAGACAAATATTTTTACTGCGGAAACCCTGTTACGAGAAAAAACCACGATAGGGATGGAACTCACAAAAAAAATACTCTGTAGAAGTATTTTACCTTGTTAATGGTTTATAAAATGAAATGCACATGCATTCAGACTTACAACCTAGAGCTCACTTCTCAAATAAAAAAAATTCTTACTGACTATATGATAAGTACAATATCATAGAGCTGATAGAACTATAACCACCTAAATTTGGTCTGTCGCAACTATGGACCCTATTTTCCCTAAGTGTGATCATACCCTCGATTTATGTCCAAACGACCTTGTTACTGCTTGGCATAATTCTTTTAATCAATTTAATGTCCTAGGTGATTTCTTATCACTGATTTATATTATCTATTATAGCCATACAATTCAAATCAATTTCGACCAATCAGATCAAATCAAAATCAAACATGGCTATAGTATTTAATTATAAAGGAATTAAATAAATCCCTATATCAAATAATCACTTGCAATTCAACCCATTCCCCTAGCCTATTTAAAATGGCTATAGTC
>MU227658.1:648410-678323 GCA_018584345.1 Thuja plicata
ATATATACACATTATACACATATATATGCACATATATGCATATATATACACATATATGCACATATATGCATATATATACACATATATGCACATATATGCATATACACACACATATATATGCATATATATACACATATATGCATATATACATGCATATATACACATATACATGTATATATACATATATATACACACATATATGCATATATATACACATACATGCATATATATACAAATTTACAAATAATATATATAAAAAAAATTATATTATGCATATATACAAACAATATATATTATAAAACAATAAAATATGCAAATTATAAATGTGAAAAACCTGATAAAGACGTTCGATAAAATGAAAGCCCACTATTCTCTCCTGTCACTTTCAACCCAGCCGAAACAGTGAAAATGATTGTTTTGGCAGGTTTTTTATTCCGCCAAAAAAAACCTAGTTACTTTCGATTGAAAGTAAGCAAGTTACTTTTGATCGAAAGTAACTAGGTACTTTAGATCGAAAGTAACTTCCGATCGAAAGTACCCATTTAGGTACTTTCGATCGGAAGTTACTCACTTCCAATCGAAAGTGTTTCGTTGTTCCGATCAAAAGTATGATGAATTTTTTAGTGGGCGACACTTTTCGGGGTGAATTCCTTCCTCCCGAAAAGTGTAACCCACTATTGTGGTATTACCCTGGCCCAACTTACACCAGTTTGGTCCTAAGTCCTTTATCAAGACTTCTAGGCCATTTTACACTTTTATTGTATTTCTCATTACAAATTTTCATTAAAGGCTTAAGGACAACCCAATTCAACTTTAGGGATGTCTTAGATCCAATGTCCTCATTAGGTCTGAAGGTGACCCTAGGTGTTTGCATAGGTGCCCCTGTACCATACATCCCACCTTGAAAGCAACTCTTGTCCCAAGAGTTAAAGGACTTGAATTTGTTGCCACTCATCATTCTTGATGGATACTTGAAACTTCTCATCTACAATTCATCATTTCTCCCATGTCTACTACTTGCATTCAAAATCTTAGAAACACAAAAAAAATCTTAATCTTTGTGACCACCAATGGTGATCTTGTTCCTTGCTGATTGAGGATAGTCAACTTGTGTCTACACAAAATGCCCTCACATCTTCTTAGTGGGATCAAATAGACCCCTACTACTATCTTCCATGGTCATGGTATTAGCACCCTTCCTTAGTGATACCATATGACACCACATAGTTCCCACCATAACTCCTTTGTGCTTCTCTATCTGTTGTGTAATAGTTTGTGTACTTTGACTGTCACAAACTTCAGACATCATGACCAATAAAGTGGTCCTTGGCTTCTGATGTGATGGTACAAATCCTTGCACCTCTTTTCTATACAAATAAATATAAGTCTTTGAACCAAACACAATGATGTTATTACCTTCATTAGCAACAGGGTTAGGTAGGGATGTGAGGGTACACGTATTTCCATCCTTGTGCACCACATAAACATTTTCCAATCCATAATGAATGGTCTGTCTTGAGGCTTTCCATGGTCTTCCCAAAATGACATGACAACAAGTCATAGGGGCCACATCACACAATACCCTATCATTATACACTCCAATAGAAAAATCAACATATGCTTATTCTTTTATAACAATATTTTGATCATGACTAACCCATGATGCCCTATACTGTCTATCAATTGGAAATGTGTGTAAATTCATTTTATTTACCATCTCATAAGACACAAAATTATCAAAAGAACCATAATCAACTATCACCTTAAATATTTTACCATAGCTTTCACAATTAGTTCTAAAAATTGATACCTCTGATTTCTTTTGCTGTTGCATACTAACTCCTTTTCTCACCAAAAGAAAATCTCCCTATGTATATGGTTCTACAATAATACTTGCTTCTTTGTATTTGGTCTCTTCCTCTCCTTGAGTTATATTGAGTCTCTTTTCATTCTTCCTAGCATCTCTTTTAGGACATTTGTAGAATGGGCACCCTTCTTCACCACACTTATAGCACTTCCTAGGAAAACTCTTTCCTCTACCATTCTTTTGTTCTCCTCTCTGATATGAGACTTTATCCTTTCCTTTCTCAGTCTTCCCTTGGCTTAGATCCACTTCTTTTACCTTTTTTTTGTCCTCTTGGATTACCTTGCCTCTCTTTCCTTCTCCTAAGCTTATCCTCAACTTTTATAGCCAATTTTAAGCACTCCTATAAGGTTCTAGGTGTATTCATGCTCATCTCATCCTGGATATTGTATCTCAATCCTCTGAGATATCTAGCCACCTTCTCTTCCAAATATTCATCATGAGATGCCCTGATGTTAAGCTTGTGCAATTCCTCTATATACTTTGATACATTCATGTCCTTTTGTTTCAATCTTTGCATCCTCTTGTACAACTGTACTTTGTACTCTTCGGGAATGAAATTTTCTTTCATCTTCTCCATCATTATTTTCCATGATGTGATCTTAGCCCAACCCTTACTAATCCTATTAGCTTGCAAGTTATCCCACCATAATAATGCATATCCTTTCATCTTAGAATTAGCAATCTTAACTCTCATTCTATCTTCAACATCATCACAATCAAAGTGATTTTCAAGAGCATTGAACCAATCTAATAAAAGTCCATCATCCATCTTACAATCATACATAGGAAGTTCAAATTTTACCTTTGAGTCTCCAAGCTTAACATCCTTCACGACCCTTTCTAATCTTTCATCCTTAGGATCAACATGTTCCTCTCTTGTTGCTGCAAATCTTTCCTCATATTCATGGTCTTCTCCATTTCCTTGTTTGTTTGCAAGGTCTATCAACCTCTTGAATTCTTCCCTTAGCATTCTATCAAGTTTTCCATTTGTTATCTCACCAACTTAGCAAGTTCAACATTAGTGACCCTCTGTGGGATCCCTTCTTCTTCTCCTTCTGACATCTCTGAAGCAAAGATCAACTTTGGAACACTCAAAGAGGAATGAACACTCCAAGGCTTCTATAAAGAATCAATCCACAAAAGATCTCAAAAGAAACTCCTCAACTCTTCACCTAGGATACTCCTAGGCTCTGATACCAATTGATG
Organism: Thuja plicata; assembly: GCA_018584345.1. Taxonomy (NCBI): domain Eukaryota; kingdom Viridiplantae; phylum Streptophyta; class Pinopsida; order Cupressales; family Cupressaceae; genus Thuja; species Thuja plicata. The sequence goes on from MU227658.1 coordinate 651,484, forward strand.
CAGAGTGGTAGGGTGGTTATTGATTTGATCAAGGTTGCAAAGGAAAGGTAGATTTATAAGGGAAATACAAGGTTCCCAACTCTCCAAGAGACCTATAGACACCAAAGAATCAAAGGGTCCTAAAATCCAAACAAGATTTCACCCCAAAACAACAATGGTTCCAAGAACTTATTTAGGTCTAATAATAAATGCTTCAAAATGTTATTTGGTTAGCAACCCCACCCAACACTCTCACCTCGAAACACACCTATTAGGCCTACGCTCCTTGTAGCCCAACAATGACCTAAAATAACACTTTTCTCACAAAGCTCCAAAATTAATTCCAAAGCAAAATCTTTCTAGATATCCATTATCCTTGTACAAAATATGTCAAAAGATTTCATATGGTTACTTTGGACCAATAGTCCTAAAAACTAACTGCACTCTATTTTCAAGAGGGCTAATTTTGTGCATTTACAAAGGAAGTATACCCAAAATACACCCAATTACTATGAAACTCTTAAAAATCTTACTAAATGACCCCAAACCAACAAATATCCAACCAATTTGGTCCTTTAACCCCTGCAAGCATAAAATCCCCAAATTTTCCCCTAAAACCCCTATAAACTAGGGCTTGAGAAATGTCATGCTTCCAAATGTTTTTTTCAACCTATGAGAGTTTTTACACGAATCACCTTGGGGTCCTCTAACAACTTCATGAAGAAAATAGGGTCCTGCAATGGATGGATCTCCTGCTGCTACTCATTAGCCACCAATTTCAATGCATTTTCATTCATCGAAGCACTCCATCTTTCTCAAATGGATGATCATCTACAGTCAATGACTCTTTCTTTCATTATTATGCATATTTACATATAATAAATGTCAATTATCCATCCCCAAGCCACAGTTGCAATAGAAAGGGGGATGGTTACAATATTTTTCTTAAGGAAAACAATGTGAAATTGACTGTCTACAACACTGTGTTTGTATAAATGAAACTTCAATACGAAAATAATTTAAATATGGATCAAAAAAACATCAAATACATCCCTTAAAGTATTTAAATGATGAAAAAATGGAATACATACAATGAAAGAGTCAAAATATACAAGAAACTATGAGTTTTATTGCATTTTCAGAAAATAGTTTGTACAATGTCCTCACCAGTTTGTAATATTCCATCTCCAATCATTCATGGAGGTTTATAATGTAGTTTCAAACTTCAAAAACCAATCAAAAGTGATTGGGAATGATTATAACATGTTAAAGACTCCTAATTGCTATTTCCCACCAAAACACAACTAGCTGTTAATATTCAAAAACTTGAATTATTAACTTGTTTTTTATAGTTGCAAACCTATTCCAACTCTATAGAATCAAATCCTAATTGTTTATACGATCTAATTAACCTTACAAAAACAATATATACCCTAGTTGAACCCTTGGGGTAATATTGGACCAACTTACAACAGTTTGGTCCTAAGTCCTTTATGAGGACTTCTAGGACATATTACACTTTTATTGCATTCCTCATTACAAATTTCCATTAAAGGCTTAAGGGAACCCTAATTCACCTTTAGGTATGTCTTAGATCCAATGTATTCATTAGGTCTGAAGGTGACCCTAGGTGTTTGCATAGGTGCCCCTGCACCACCTCTACAATATCTCTTGCCTCAATATTTGCTTCATTTTGCATCATCTCAGGTATCTTCTCTGACTTCTCTTCTCCTTTATTTTCTCCTACAACATCACCTACATAAAAATCAGATACACTAACTTCTGGGAAATTATTCTCTAGAACATTTACCTTAGCAAGTATATTAGGTTCAACTGATTCAACACCTGGAACATAGGTGTCAATTATGTTATGGGAATCATCTCTAACAACCTCAAATTGATTCTCTAACAATATTTTCTTCAAAATATTCTCATTCTCTATCATAAATTATTCCATTTCCCCTACTATTATCCTACTAATCCTTGATTTAATTCTCAAATGATCCTTGGCATCCTTGAGTATCAACTTCATTTATTCAACTACTATTACCAGACATAAAATTATCAGTACTTGTTCTTTTGTCATATCATCTTCAACTTTTTCACTGACCCTTCTCATTTCAAGTAGATTAAATAAAATCCAAGGCATATCGTACATTATTTCTACAAGTTCCCTCTTGAATGTGTTTAGATATATAATTATGGATTCCTCCAATTTCCTTTTCCCTTCTTCATCAAACTTCTCATAAAATTGCATAAGTGGCTTCAAATTTCCATGAACTTTTATTGTTTCCTTTGCTTCACTAAAAAAGATATCTACTTGATCATAATCGATTTTAAATTAATTTCTTACCTTCTCATCGTCAAATGGCTTGGAGTTTGAAAGTCTTGATTCTTTGGTTCCCTTTGATTTCAACTCTTTTACTGCACTATTATACTTTGTAGCCTCATCATCATCCTTAGCAGATTTGTACTTCCCTGTTCTCTTCACCTTTACTTTTTTTGCCTCTTCCCCAGATGGTTTATCTTGTGACTAGATGATTTGAGAGTATTAGTACATGGTGCAAAACTTTTAGTTTTCCTTGGTCTAGGTGGAGAGATATGTGGACTAGTTTCATCAATTTCAATAGGCTTCTCCTCTTCCATTCTCTTCTTCCTAGCTACCCTCATTGCTTGCACTAGAATACCCATACTTTTTGCCAGGTTCTCAACATCCTTTTTGACCTTCCTTTTTATCTATGGCCTATTCAATTGAGTATGCAACTTCAAGTCTTTTTATTTATATGTACCAAATATCTCCTGAGTAGAATCAATTGGCTTTCTCAATAGATGTTGAGCATAAACATAAGAATGTTTCAATTGGATATCTCAATAGATGTTGAGCATAAATATCAAGAATATTCTTCTTCTCTTTCAATCAAACTAAATTCACCTTCCAAATCTCTCAATTCACTTCTCCTCAATATGTAAAGTGACAAATGAAAGAATAAAATTCCCTTTTAACCTTCACACATCTACTTTTTGATGCAATAAATGCTTTATACGCTAACTCACTTGAATATATAATTTTACTGCTTGTGGTGCACAAATAGTTTTTTGGACCTCCTAATCTGCTTAGATTCCTTTGGAATTAATTCTAAAGTATCTACAACACCTTGATATAGCTAAATCAAACATTCGCATCTAGGTGTCAATTCACATCTAGGTATCAATTCACATCAGGGGTTTTAAAGAATTTTCATGAAAACTCCCCCTGGGCCAAAGGCCTTAGCTTAATTTCCTTAATAAATTTCCACACCAGATCCAGGTGCGAACTCAAGGTTTGTATTGCTATCACCTTTCCTTACCCATGTTTTGTTTATCTATTTTCTAACCTCATTCACACCAACATTTTGTTTTCCTTTTTCATTATCCTACATGTTGTTCCTAACCACTAAACCTTCATGTTCATGTTCACATTTCTTCTTCTACAAAATTGTGCAATGTGACCAGGATTATTTCATTTGTAGCACACTACATTTGATTAACCATGCCTTTAATTTGTTTGACTCCCTCTTGATCTGTATTGCTTAGTTATGTGTCCAAAATTATTGCATGCATAACATCTAACATTCCCCTTATTGAAGGTATTATTCACAATAGTTCTGAACTCAATTTATGACCATAGTTGTTGCATTGACCAAAAAAAGATGTAACATTCATTCTATGTCTACATTGTGCAGCCCTATCACCTTATTTATTACACAAAAATAATCTACCATTGAAATTTTAAGCATTAGGTTGTCTTATTAGAGGCCTTTTATGTTTTCCATTATGATTTTGTAATAAGGGATTTCTTTGACTAGATCCTGAGCTTTCACCTTTTACAAGTCCAAGACCTTGTGTGTTTCCTTTCATCCTTTGACTTTCAAGTATCACATCAAGCTTGGATGAGATAATCATGAACTTCTCCTTGTATTCATTTGCAGTAGAAAGATCACTCGTAAGAATATCAATCTTATTTTCAAGAACTTCCTCATTGTTATTTTATTCTTGCAGGTCAAGTTGTAGTTGTCCATTCTCACAATTCAGTCTATGAAATTCATCAGATCTTTCTTTCAAGTATTGTTCAAGATTCTCTTCATTTATTTTCCTTGCTTCAATTTCTTTAGTCGGCTTCATCACCATAGATTCCATCTAATGTTTTGGCACTTCTTTATCTTTTGTAAGATGCTCACATTCATCTATCTTTTCCTTCAAGGCTTGAGAATCATCTATGCTTCCTTTATATTTTAGCTGCTCAACAAGTTCCTTCCTTTTATCCATGGATTTATTTAACTACCCTTTCAATGTCTCAATAAAGATTTTATCTTTCGTAAGACTCTTCTTCAATTCCAGGACTTCGACTTTGGATTGATCAAGATCTTCAAGTGAAAGTAGGATATGTTTTTGAACATTATCTGAATCCATTGAATCACCTATCAGGATCCTCCTCAAGATGCTAGACTTTCTCTGAGGAACTAGGATCTGATACCAATTGTTGGTGTTAGGGAACACTGAGGGGGAGGTGGGAATCAGTTTTCTATACTTTTTGACTTTCTTAACCTATTTCTCCAACCATATATCACATACAGTGAAAATTAAAATGCTAAAGCATAAAGAAATCATCCACAATACCATAACACCAAGATATTTATCATAGATACCTTGTTAGGGAAAAAAGAATGGTGGGGATGGAACCCACAAATAAAATACTGTACAATAGTATTATACCCTATTAAAGTTTTACAAAATAGAATGCACATGCATTCAAACTTATATCCTAGAGCTCAATCCTCAAATACAAATAAGCTTACTCCCTATGAAATAAGTACAATATCATAGATTTGATTGAACTGTTACACAACATCTACAAAGGCCCAAACAGTTCTAATTAGGTACACTATTATGATTTTATGCACTTCATGTTATATCTCTACTCTACTCTAAATTGGACCTCAAATCCTTATCCACCCATACTTTTTGCATACACATCATGTACCAAAATGATCGAATATATTGATTATATATATCCGCTACAATGATTTCATCATTCATAGGTTGGCCTCAAGAACACTTCTTAAAATAATGAAATATGTTATAACTATCGGCTAGATCTGTATGTAAAACATAATGTGGACCAAAAATAACTTCACATACACTATCTCACATGTATTCTCAAAATCCTCAAACTCAAAAAATCACCACCAAAATCAATCTGATAGATCCACATAAGGATCTATTACACCCTTCTACTGTTCTTCATTGTTTAACCAAAAAATGCTACATAGATCTTCATAACTCAAACACAACATAACATTAGACCTTGCGAAAATAGAATAAGTTAGAATATGCAATCAAAATTATTCCTCTATGTTCTAGTACCTCAAAATATCAAACTGGGAGTATTCACTGGACCAAACAGTGAAACCTGCTAGATACTCTGTTCACTGCCAGACTTAGCCAAAACTTCTTTTTGAATTTCAGTTAGATCAAATAAAGTTATGCAAATGTACATGCAATGATGTTAGTTTCCAACAATGACAACACCTAAAGCATTCGAGAAGTGTCTCTATCCAACAAGCACAACACACAAATATCCACATGGCGCATAAGCATCCCAAAAAGATTATAAATTCAAATAAGCATATTCTGCATCATGCTCCTTTTGATATAGATCTCTTTACTTTGATGTGTTTGAAATGGCTACTTCAACCCTCTTTCTTCATTTTTTCTGACAAGGAACCACTCTTGGATCTCTTTCTCTCACATTCTTAGTGAAACTCTGTCGAAATCTACACACAATATTACAACAACCAAGTCTTCTCTTATGTAGGATCATTTTATTATATCAAGAGAGGGGTCTCTACTCCATAACACTCTTCTTCTTTCTTATCTCTTGTATCTATTTTATTTCAATATTATCTTATTTTATCAAATCTTTAAATGCATTTATTATCTATTTACATTTAATCATTTATCATTTTATCTCAAGTAATATATTTTTTCCTCCATTAAATGGCATTTTTCTCTATTACAAAATTTATTATCTTTTTATCCAATCTATCTATTTGGTTTTTCATGGAGATGAGAATAGAAAAGAAGGGGCTTGTCTAAGGCAAACTCTTATGTAGCCACAACAATTTTCCCTATCTTTGTGCATGTAGGTGGAAAATAGGTTCAAAAAGTGCAAGGAACTAAGTTTGGGTGTGATTTTGATACTTGTTTGTTCTCTATCCATTTGAATGACAGCCCCATGGTGTGTTGGTGTTTGAGGCAAAGACCTTGCCAATTTAAAGGCGTAAGGTAAGCATTTTGAACTTTATGTTTCTATAATTATAATATCTCAATCAATCTGTGCTATTTAGTCATTTAGTATTTTTAATTTATGTATATAGTTAGTTACGTTGTTTCAAATTAATCTTCCTAGATCTCTAGAATGCTAGTTATTTGAGGTAACATTGGGCTATTTTCTCTTTGAGGACTTGTCACCTTGAGGGAAACAAACACCCTCCCTTACATGTATGTATGTATGTATGCATATGCATATGCATATATACATGTGTTTATGTGTGTAGGTAAAAATTTAAGTGGTTGATATATGAACTAGTCTTATGTCTACACATTAGTTGTTTTCTAAAGGTTACATATGTTATTATTTTACAACCAAATATTCTTCTCTCTGAATAAAACATATTTTTTATCACATAAATTAAAAAAAATTGTGTTTCTATTTCTATGAAGCCATGTGAAGCATGAAATAACAAGTAAGTATTAATCGATAAAAATCAGAGATAAAAATTTTGAGCCAATCATATTGCTCACAATTTATTTTTAAAAATAATTTTAATTAGAATATTTGCACCTTAACTTGATAAAGGATTACTATTTATTTTGGGTAAAGAATTTTTTAACTTCTAATTTGTCAAGAGCTAGACTTACTAACATTTTTTTATTGATGTTACATGGGTTTTTATCCTGATCTAAACCTAGAGATCATGTATTGGGAGATATTTTTATAATGGTTTATTGTTGAGACCATTGTTTGGGCACCTTTGTCCCCAAGATATTGCCACATTTATTTTTTTCCATCATCTCAATGACCCAATGAAGGCCCACAACTTTTGAGCACAATAGCTCAACAAAGACACACATCATGGAAGTATGTTCACCCAACAAAGATAAGAACTTAATGACTATCACAGATAATATTATTACTTGATCATTATGTTGTACCTGTATCATCTATATGCACTTACCAATAATAAGTAATTAGACAATCTAAACAATGTATTTACCTAAAAACCACAGGGTCTTCACTGAAGGGGCAATATGATATCATGTGCATTCATATTGGGGTTTTTAAAATGAGAAATCAGGGGACAATATATTGCCTAAATAGGGGCGGGCGGGTGAGTGGGGGGAGGGGAGGGCGGGTTTGGGAGGGAGACAAGGGGGACATATTTATATCGGAAACGGGGTACGAGGGGTACTGGGTGGGTATTAGAGGAGGGTGACAAAAACAGTGTTTGGGGTGATATTTTTTAAAAATAGGGAGATTCTTTAGTATGCCATGAATGCACGTGCTATGATTCAGGTTCACTAAGTGAAGCCCCCATGCTAAAAACAAGGACTAACAAGAGATCTTTGTATTATTTTCTATTATTCATTATAAAAGACATGCTCATTTGTATGAGTTTCTCAGCATAATTTAAACGAGTTTTAAGGAAACAACAAACTTAAAAAGAGTTTGGTCAGGGGAGAAAATCTGCAATATTGTCACATTTATTTAAACCAGCAAGCTTAACATTCTAATTAAAAACCACAAAAGCACAACTACTTAACAAAAGAACACATCTTACGAACTTAACGAAAGCACACATCTTACGAACTTAACAAAAGCACAATGCTAACCAAATAAAGATACAAGACTTGCAAACTTAATGATCTAATGAATGTATGAAGCTTAGTGACTCCACAACAATATTATGACTCTTAATGATCTAATTGAATGTATGAAGCTTAGTGACTCCACAACAATATTATGACTCTTAATGATTTAATGAATGTATGAACCTTAGTGACTCCACAACAGTATTATGACTTTGATCATTACACTATACCCTTATTATTGATGCACATTTACTAATATGTGATTAGACAACATAATATTAACCTAAAAGCAAGGACTAACAAGAGCTCGACCTATTCTTTTGAATCTTCAATTGCCCATTACACAAACACATGCTCAATTTCAACGTGTTCTTCGGAATAGTCTGTACAAGATTGAAGGAAATAACAGACATTAAGTGTTTGATTAGGGGTGAAACTCTACGCTTATATGCGTCTAATTCTAAAGTAGATTGTTCTTCAAATGAATAGTTTGATACATTTGAAGTCGATTTAATTTGGACTAACTTTTACACCCTCCGTGAAATCTGGGCAGACCACGGACAAAACCTCCATCAGTCCAAGTGGATGCGTTAATGGAAGGCACCCACAGACTGTTTAAGAGCCCATTTCAACAAGTCTGCGGTACGACTTGAAATATTTAATACAAACAACTGTTCAAAGTTGGACCATGACTGAATTGTATTTACCCGAACGTAGTTATTTGAATATGACCCTATTTATGGCTTAACAAATCCGACTTTTCACAGACGTCAAATCCCACGCCCTCTAGACATTTTAAACGTCTTTGACGGACCAAATGCACAAAACTCAGGATTTTTGATTCGTATATTCAAAAAAGTTCAAAGTATTCAACTTTGAAACGTCTGAAAGCAGACAAACATGGATAAGCATGAGAAATGCTTTTTTTTTTTTTTTGGGTAACCGTGCATTTCAGTATAATGCATGTTCATATTCTAATTTGAATATTACTACTATTAGAAAAGGGCTCAAGAAACATATGTGAGTAGCAGGATAAAACTTTAACAGAAACAATCTTCTAAAAATATTATGCACTTTTAATTCTAAGTCTGTAGCCGTTCCCTATAAGGGAAAGTCAAAAATTATAATAGTTGCTTTCAAATAATAAATAAATGATCAATAATTAAATGTTATATGTCTTTTTGTGATTATTTAAGAGCGTATTTGCCTACAGCTCACTTGTGTGCATATACCTTTATAATTTCTCCTCACGTTCACATTTTTCTTGGTCAGTAAGGGAGTGCCACCTGTTACTATGTCCCCTAGCGCAAGTTCATGGAAGGTTTCATAGTGCGCACACGCTTTTGACTTATTGATATGAATTTAAGTATATAAGGGCAGTTGGTGTGATAAATTTCATATAACTTGGGATTGAGCTTTCTTGCAGATAAAGCTAAATCAAGTACTTAAAAGGGAGGTTTGTGAGAGAGAGAGATTTCACTAGAGTTTGTGAGGTTCAATTGTTTTTTTTTGGGTTAAAATGAAGCCCATCTTATGCGAAGAAACTAGCTGCCTTAGTGCAAGTTTCGATAGTGTTGACAGTGAAACAAGTCTGTCCAAGATGGCAACTTGTAGTTTACATGGGGAGGATTCGCCTTACTTTGCTGGATGGGAGGAGTATCGAAATAATCCATATGATGAGGAGCTCAATCCTCATGGGGTTATCCAGATGGGCCTTGCAGAGAATACGGTAGTGCAAAACAGCCCAAAAACATGTTTTGTTTATTTTGTAGGAACTCAAAAGTATTCTCGCTTGAGGGAGGATATATTTTATAGTCATAGTATTGCTTTGAGATTTCATCTATATAAATATTTGGGGTCGATTTATAATCAAGGTTTGGAGTCATATTTTATATAAATATTTAGGGTCGATTTATCAAAGGTTTAGAGTCATAATTTATGATTCATTATTAAGATGAGAATAAAGGTTTCTAATCGTATTTTCATCAAGATAAGAACAAATATTTCAGATCAAACTATTCCTACTAAGTAGGTAGAATAAGCACAAATTGACTTTACACTTTTGTGCACACATGGAGAATATTTCCATATTAAGTTAGAAAGGTAACTTTGACAGACTAGGGAGTTTGTTTGGGCTTTTTTTAATAGTTCAAGATATCACTTATTTGTAGCTGATGAGGAAGACTGAGATTGATGCTAAAAATGAAGAATAGAAACGATGTATCTGCAATAATTTCCGGTCAGAGGTCTGAATTTCATTACTCATTTTTCTTTGCAGCTTTCATTTGATGTGATGGAGAAGTGGTTGATAAAGCACCCAGAGGCAACAATTACTTCTGAACAGTGTTTGGATTCATTCAAGGACTTGGCACTCTATCAGGATTACCATGGATTATCAGATTACAGAAAGGTAACAATAAGCTTCAAAGGCGGGATGGGTTTTATTGTTTTAGGTTTGGAGTTTTAATGGGTTGACTTAGAATGTAAATGTTGGTAGATTGGAACAGTGTTAGGAGGTGAGTATGCAAGCGGAATCATCTTAAAAATAAATTAACAAATGAAAAATTTAAAAGATTGTCATTTTGATAAAAATTTGGCAAACAAACATTTTGTGTGACACCCAAGATTAGAAATTAAGACAAATGATGTTCCTTATACTGAAAACCAAGCACATTTGTTTTTAACGAGTTTTATGAATTATCATTACAGGCTATGGCATATTTCATGGAGGCATTGAGAGGACACAAAGTGAGATTTGATCCCGACAGAATAGTGAATGCTGCTGGATCAACTGCAGCTAATGAGGTGTTAATGTTCTGCCTTGCTGATCCAGGAGATGTCTTCCTAGTACCATCTCCTTATTACCCTGCGTAAGTTTGGCTTCACAGATATGATGGCTTTTAACTTTATGTTGGTTTTTTGTGTTGCAATAATGATGGATATGTTACAAACAGTTCTTTTCTAAAGTTATTCTTTTTACTGTAGTTTTGGCAGAGATCTGAGGTGGCGGACAGGAGTAGAGATTGAGCCAATCCATTGTCGCAGCTCAAACAACTTCCAAATCACCAAATCTGAAGTGGAATCAGCGTACAAGAGAGCCACAGATCTCAAAAAGAAGGTGAAAGGAATTCTCATAACAAATCCATGCAACCCATTGGGCACAATATCGAGTGCTGAGACATTGAAGATGCTGCTTGCTTTTGTAAATAAGAAGAAAATACATCTGGTCTGTGATGAGATTTATGCAGGCTCTGTATTCAATTCTTCAGAGTTTCACAGCATTGCAGAGATTGTTGCAGAGGAAAAATACACCCCAGATAATGTGCACATTGTGTACAGTTTATCAAAGGACATGGGTCTTCCAGGATTCAGAGTTGGGACCATTTATTCCTATAATGACACAGTAGTCACAGCAGCTAGAAGAATGTCCAGTTTCACCATGATTTCAACTCAGACTCAGCATTTATTGTCCACTATGCTTTCAGATCCAGAATTCGTTAATGATTACATAGTTGAGAATAAGAAGAGGTTACAAGAAAGGCATAGATTGATTGTTGCAGGGTTTGAGCGAGCTGGCCTTAAAGTTTTAGAAGGGAATGGAGGCCTTTTCTCTTGGGTAAACATGAGTAATCTACTTCCATCAAATGACTTAGAGGGGGAGCTAAAACTCTGGAAGGGTATTTTGTACGAGGCCAAACTGAATATTTCTCCTGGGTCTTCTTTCAAATGCATGGAGCCTGGCTGGTTTAGAGTCTGCTTTGCCGAAATGAATACTTCTACCATGGAAGTTGCATTGGAGAGACTTCAAAATTTTGCCGAGAAATACAAAGCCAGGCATTAACCTTTGGTAATTCTATGATCTCAATCAAGGGGATTCCGAAGTTGTAATTAAGTGTTCCCCCTGAACCTATTCTTTCATAAAATACCCACCATGAAAGTTTTCTAAAAGATATTTCATAGACTTGCCATGCAAGAGAAAGCCACCCATTATCCTAAGCCTAGGTCTCCACTTCTGACACAAATTGTGAGATTATTTTATGCATATGTCATCTGTTATACATTCTGATAGCCTTCCAACATAGCTCAAAACAAGCATCATAGCTAAATGAAATATTTCTTTAACTATTGTCTTACTGTTTCAAAAAAGTAATTGTATGTCAGACATGCCATGCAACTCACAGCAATGGCAATGCTCGCTAGAATTGAAATCAAATTTGAACAATCATGTTTTCTGATGTATATTTTCACTTCCCAGTTTTGATTAAATTAAAATTATTACAGATATCTTAAATATGTCTATTGAATTAAATTTACTAGTATAAATATCTTTAATACATCTATTTACAATTATGGAGAGATAATAATTTAAAATTATTTTATGTATTCAAATGTTATTCTGTCTTATTCTTGAATTATTTTATTTACTATATGAAGACTTAAATTATATGTGCTGCTTATTTAAAAAAATATTATGTTTTTTATTAAATATTTATATAATGATGAAAACTTTTAAAAAATTGTTAATACATTTTTTAATTTGGAAAAGAAAACAATATTCAAGATAAATTAATCTGATGTGGGCTCAACCATATTGAAAAGTTTGAGAGATGTAATTGAGACCCAAATCAGTCAGTGCTAGAGACAAAACACACCAAAGAAAAAAAAAACATCAAACTTTTTTTTTTCAAATTCGAACAAAAACAAATTATAATAAGAAAAAAGATTACTCATCTCTAAAAGTACAAAGAATATGAGATCTTGACCCAAACATCTTGACACACAGATGAATTAACAATTGATTTTTGTTTTCTTGTAGAGTAAGCTTCTATTTATTTTAACTGTGTAATGTTTGGAGCCGTTGGTCTGTCAACTGTCTGCATTCTTTTTGTATTGATTGTTTTTCTAAGCGTAACCTAAACTGAGCAATCGTGTGAAACCGACAATATGAGACTTGAGAAACAGTTGAATTGACTGGGAAGTTGCTGAACAAAGTGCTGAAATGTAAATGACAGCGAATAGAAAGAAAAACGATGGTCCAGGTTGTCATCAAACTCCATTAAAAATAGCTAAAACTTATGCAAGTCAATTCCTGTGCTGACTCCTGATTGCCTCATTCAGGAGACTAAATTAATGCATTGACAATTGGCTTGGCTTCACCTACCCAACTCCACTACATTCCGTAATTTCCATGTAATCACTACCCGAATCTAAACCTAAAATACCACCGTTCCGCGTGTCCGACGTAAGACTTTAGAAGCGTGCCATGCAAGAATAAAGTAGGCAAAAGCAACGAGGTTTCACTGCCATTTATTTTTCTCCATATCACGTAATTATCTTGTCAAATTCCAATAGATGACTAAAATTCACGGTCAAATTTTTGATGTCAAAGAAATGCTATAGTGCATTCCACGTTAATGTTGTTTGACTTCTTTTAAGGAATTTCTTTAAGGGATCAGGTTAGGCAACGTCTAATTGGACATTTGACCTAATCTATTGTAAATTTTAATTAATTTATATATATTGTCAAAACTTATTAGAGTATTTGATAGATCAAATGAATCAATAATGTACAATTATCTATATTATTTAGGTGTGTATTCAATTAAATGATTTTTAATTCGCAGTCTTTCGTTTTATCATTAATATAAAGTTCATGAATAAAAAGTAGATGAAAGAATCATGGTCTCTTTTAAAAATAAAATATTATCTCTTTTCTTCACTTTTGCTTCTCTCATTTTGGGAAGTCCTTATCAGCAATTGCATTGGATGGGTAAGATTGTGGGTTTTAGGCCCCCTATAGTTCAATGACTGAGCTCTCTCTCTCTCTCTCTCTCTCTCTCTCTCTCTCTCTCTCTCTCTCTCTCTCTCTCNACTGCGCTCTCTCTCTCTCTCTCTCTCTCTCTCTCTCTCTCTCTCTCTCTCTCTCTCTCTCTCTCTCTCACATTGGACATTGACCATATATATATATGTGTGTGTGTGTGCGTGCGCGCGCTATGTTTTCAAGCATATGCTTTTATTTCTTCATAACTCGTGCAGGTTCTATAGAACTAAAACTTATGCTTTTAGTTTTATATAACCCGCACGGGTTATGTAGAACTAGGGAAGCTACTTTTAGTCTTACAAAACCCGTGCGGGTTATTAGTACTAAGGAACATGTATGTGTTATGGTTAGGTAAGAGGTTTGGGCAATGAGCCTAAGGCTTGTAAGTGCCTTTTCCCTCCATTTCTCTCCCTTTACACGTCTTTTGTTCTTTTAAGATAATTTATGGACTTCCTCGTCTTTAGGTTTACACATCATCAAGTGGGTATCTATAAATTTTCCACCATAATTATTCTCACACATCTTCTTAGCTTTCTAACCATATAATTTTTTCTATTTTTGGACAACATAAGCATAGTGATGCAGTCAAGCTCAGAGGATCCAATAAAGGACTACCCAAACTTGTAGCCAACAACAAGAACAACATCGCAAACTCAACAACATAGAGATATAACAGCTTATATCAATTCATATTTATTTCAGATTCAATAACATGCAACATGCCAGGCTGTAAGGCCTTCCCAGTTACGGAAAAATACAATGAAATCACACTAAGATCTAACACCGAGATCTTCTGCATGTTTCAGACCACCTCCTTAACTAGCCCAAATCTGTGACACACCACACAAAAACCTGGTAGGAACTCCAAGACATAATCTAAACTTGTGCTCGCAAGCCAACAAGCAATCGTCTTGTCTCCTAAGCCAACATGCTACTAGCCCTCCAAGGTGTCTTCCACCAAATTTAAATCCGCAGACCTTACATCAGATCTTCTCACCCATTTGACCTCCTACCAACACTCTACCTAACCCTCATTATTTATACAACTTTGGGCCACAAGTTGACATTACAAAAGAAATAAATCAAAAACATAATTCGACACCAAGAACACAACACCCAATGTGTTCTTCACTAGTTGTCTTGAAATGCTCATTAAATCAACCAAATTTAGGTCCACACAATCTCCAAAGAGAGATCCCACATAAATGCTGTGACCCAAATTAAATGCATAAGTCAGTCAACAAGTTGGGCAACATATCCAAGTAATAAAACCTATTCAGTGAAATAGACCACCGAGCAATAGATACCCAGTTGGTGAAACTACCGAGCAACAACAACAGACACCAAGACCCATCGGTGACACCAAGCCACTGCCAGTAATCGAGTCATGTCGGTGAAGCAGAACCAACAAAAGTAACCGAGCTCGTTGGTGAGCCAACACTTCCAAGCAAGCAACTACCACAGTTACCGAGCAACTTACCACCGAGATCGAGCTACCAGCCACTAAACCAACAACAGTGATCGAGAAACCTTCAATCGAGTACTCCAACTAAGAACTCCATCCTTCAACCGAGCTCCAAAGCAACCAAAAATCTGACTAGAACATATTTGCAAAGAACCTCAGATGCCCCTACATTAGACACCCAGGCTAATAAAAGAAATGTGTCCCACACTTAGACTCAAGAAACAAATCAAGAATCCACCACCTCATCTTAACCATCAGTCTCCATCTCCTCAAGGCTAAGAATAACAACTTCCACATCGGCACATCCAACTGAGCCAAGTCAGTCTGCAACTCTCCAACATCACCATCAACAACAATAACCTCATCAAAGAACTCAAGCTTATCAACAAGAAGCAAATCAAGATGTCCACCCTCTTTACCTATCTCATCCACAACCTTATACCGATCAACAAAATAATCAGCATCAATGCCCTTACACAAAGTTAACTCTTTCTCCTCATTAGAAATATCATCATCAACAACAAGATGCTCTACAATTTCCATATCTGATCCATCTATCCGAGTAAACCAACCACCTCTTCAATAGAAACATCAAATTTCTCCATCTTCCTCTGAACAAGTCTTTGCACCGTCCAAACAAGCCTCAGTCTGATTGAAAAATGCCAACATACATTACACACACTCAGTTCTACCAACTGGTCAGTTAACTCCTCAAGCCTTTTGTCAAGTTTGTACATGATCCTCTCCTCTAACATGTGAAACTTCCCCATCATCAAAGCTATCAAATCCTCTTCCCAAAGTTCAACAACACCAACAGATCTAGGGTTACCGAGCTCAACAAAAGTATCCCTAATCTCTTTCAAGACCTCATTCTTTAACTTCTTCATCTCACCACGCATCTTAACTAGCAGATCCTCAATAATCCAATCAACCATCCTAGCGTCCAATCTTCTTAGAGGCAGCTCTCTAGATCTATGAAAACCCTAAGCTCCATAAGAAATGAACCAACTCTAATACCACTTGATGCAGTCAAGCTCGGAGGATCCGATAAAGGACTATCCAAACTTGTAGCCAACAATAAGAACAACAATAGAAACTCAACAACACAAAGATATAACAACTTATATCAATTCATATTCATTTCAGATTCAATAACATGCAACATCTCGGGCTGAAGGGCCTTCCTGATTACGACCAAATACAATAAAATCACACTAAGATCTAACACCACTTAATCTTCTACAAGTTTTAGATCACCTCCTTAACTAGCCTAGATCTGTGACACACCACACAACAACCTGGTAGGAACTCCAAGACATAATCTAAACTTGTGCTCGCAAGCCAACAAGAAATCATGTTGTCTCCTAAGCCAACATGCTACTAGGCCTTCGAGGTATCTTCCACCAAATTCAGATCTATAGACCTTACATAAGATCTTCTCACCCATTTGACCTGCTACCAACACTGTGCCCAACCCTCATTATTTATACAAATTTTCCACAAGTTTGTATTACAAAATAAATAAATCACAAACACAAGTCGACACCAAGAACACAACACCCAATGTGTTCTTCACTAGTCGGCTTGCAACGGTCATTAAATCCACCATATTTAGGTCCACACAATCTCCAAAGAGAGATCCCACATAAATGTCATGACCCAAATTAAATGCATAAGTCGGCCAACAAATCCAAGTAATAAAACATATTTGTTGAAATAGACCACTGAGCAACAGACACCCACTCGGTGAAACTACCGAGCAACAAAAACAGACACCAAGACCCATTGGTGACACCGAGCCACTACCAGTAACTGATTTGTGTTGGTGAAGCAGAACAAACACAAGTAACTGAGCTTTTCGGTGAGCCAACACCTCCAACTGAGCACCCACCATAATTACCGAATAGCTTACCACCCAGAATGAGCAACCAGCCACCGAACCAACAATAGTGACTGAGAAACCTTTAGCTGAGTACTCCAACCAATAACTCCATCCTTCAACCAAGCTTCAAAGCAACCAAAAATATGACTCTAGAATAGATTTACAAAGAATCTCAGATGCCCTTGCATCACATAGTAACCTTTAATTTTCTTTACTAGTGTCTTCACAATCCTCAGAGACATACGTCTACCATTTTCTTAGTTACTTTTGATCTACTTGACCAAATTTAAAAAAAAAAACATAGTATTATTCTACACTTGATTCTATACACTTTTAAAAAAAGTTTGTATTTTCAATTATTTTGATGCAAGTTATGCCCAACACATGAACAGGAACCATATTTTCAAGATACAGTCAATTTAAAAAATCATAAAAAAATATTCAATGGAAAATTACAAATAAATACATAACTTCTAGATCTTACTCTTACCTATCATTCCACCTGTTGGTTCCTTTCCTTGCAACCCTCAATCCTAAAAGAGAATATGGGAATTAGACTTAGGGATCTTCACCTAACTCACAAACTCTGCATCATCTAAAAATCAAGGACAAGAAAATCCAACATTGACAAGGCATACAAACCTTCTTCTCTTCAAGCTCTACAAGAATGAGGCAGGTGTTCCTACTTCTAGGTCTTCATAGATAATAAACTTACACTAATTAACATACTACAAACTAGAAAATGTGGATAGTTCTCAGACTTAGAATTCATGGGAGTTCAAAATATCACCAATTCATGTACAATACCATATTCACTTTACATCTCATTGAGAACAAAAATTATAATAATCTTACTTCTAAATAACATAAAGGGAAAAGGATGCTTGGATTTTTTTTGTATTGAAAAAATTAAATAAGCTTTCATAGACAAGTGCTTATCCTTGGTACAGAGTCAAACAAGAGAATACAAATAGAATTTCATAAATAAACATAACACAACCAACATATCTCTACCTTATTAATGCCTAAAATTAATAGATATCTCTTTGTTATTTTAGAATTATTCTTAGAAATCCATATCATCCACTTAAATGATCACTATTAGTTATTCAAAGAAAATTTAATTCTTACCTTAGAAGAAAGCAAGAAATAACAGACCCAATAATAGAATACTGAAAAGCTAAATCCAAAATAGACTTGATGCATTGTGTTCAAATGATAATGAGTATACAATAATGGAGACAATTCTAAAACATAATCTTCTAGCTACATACTATTTATCATTCATTCATAAAATTGTACATTTACATTCTACTCATTGTATCCTAGACCTCTAGACTCTACCCTAGAAAACAAAAAAACTTATTCTAAAAATCTCATCCTTTATGACACTAACATTCCAATATATATATTGGAATACACCAATCTTCAGGTCCTTACCTTAATTTGATCTACTTAAGAAAATTTGTTACATAGAACTACACTTCAAAAATGTTTGTTACTCCCTAACCTTATCGGATGCATAACAACTTGTCAGTGTAGGAATTCACATATTTCTCAATGAAACAACTCACTTCGATCCTCTTTAGCTCTAGAGATGAATTCTACACATCTTTGAAAACTTTAGTGAATGAAAATGGAAATAAAATTAACCTTTATTCGATCTGAATGAAGCAGTCAAGTCCCATCCATGATTAATTGTTCATTCGAGCTGAAAAATGGCTCCAAACAAGTTTGAAACAAGTTTGAAATATGGCCATCGATCCTCTCCATGTTGGTGTATCCAACGAATCTTATTAGTCAATCTAACATTGAATTCCTAGTTGGAAAGTAGGCCCAACAATTAACTTATGAAAAAATCCACCTCATCACCTTACAGCTCATCTATTTGACCCCACTGTCAACTTGCTTTGGCTTGGCATGGACAAGTGACAAAATCTTGCAATACTGAAATGATTATCTTCCTTGCATCTTTGGATCTGGGGATCACAAGAGCTTTTGATCTTGATCTCAGTTTAACCATCCATTGCATCAATGACTTTGCTTCAACCGATAACATTCGAGAACCTTTTTATCAACTTTAAATTTTTTGTTCTCTTTTTCACTATGTGCAAAAAGATCACACTTTTAGTTACTCGACATTTAACTAAGGTAGTTGGGACATAAAATAAAACCATTTGACAAGGTCCACTCTTCCAACCAAAAAATGATAGATGACATCCTCTCGCAATACTGCAATGAATAATACAATCAATAAATTGGATATAAATATTGTGGGGAATATAAAATATAACATGAAACCGCTATGTCTAGCATGAAGTAAAGGGGCCCAACCAAGAATGATGGTAACACCCATAAAATTGTTCACTTAAGTAAAAAGGACCGTGGGGCTACCCAGCTAGGAACTTAGATTTAGGAAAATAAAAGGGGTGGCCAAAACATAAAACCTAATGACATAACCATGGCCCCCGTCAATGACAAACAACCCTTTATCAATGAATTACATAAGACCAAAAAGGTAACGATGAAACATAATATATTTAGGGCTTTAGAAAAAATACTAACAAATGGATATAAACCATAAATCCTAGGTCTTAAAATCAGTGCAGAAACTAATGCAAACATGATTATGATCAACATCAATAGGGAATTGTTTTTTGTAAAGCTATAAAATTCA
This sequence comes from Thuja plicata, assembly GCA_018584345.1. Lineage (NCBI taxonomy): Eukaryota > Viridiplantae > Streptophyta > Pinopsida > Cupressales > Cupressaceae > Thuja > Thuja plicata. Next base: position 671,219 of record MU227658.1, read on the forward strand.
AGCACTATTAGTGGCTCTTGTTGGGGATTGTTGAATGTCATTTCAATGAAAGAAACTAATAATCTTCAGACAGTCAAAGCTTAACCAGATCCATTTCTCTTCTTATTTTGTATGTACAAAGCTTTTGAGATTTAAACTTATCCTTGAATTGGTGACCCGAGGTCACCAAACATGTAAAACCAAAACTTTTCTCCGTCAAAAATCTGATTCATCGCTCAATAGCATGATCACTCTAAAACTATCACTGAAACACAACAGATAATACTTAGCACAAGTGACAACCTTCAACATTCTTACAGAAATGGTACTATATGGATAGTCTTCATCATTCTAAAGACTAGATTAAAAAGGTCATAATTACATGGAAATCTTAAATTACATTCATTATATAAATCATATTCAAGACAAACACAACATTCTACTAAACTCAACTCACTGCCATGCCTTTGAAAAATATCATCATTTTGGACCAGAAAAAGAAAAGGCTAATTTTCAACCTTATGATAGATATGCTCATGTTGATCCAGTAAACAAAATGCATAAGTGCTCCCTATATCCCATTTTTGGAGAAATCAATATACCTTTGGCTGAAAGAAAATTTATGACTCTAAATCCAAATCTTTACTCTTCTCCAAATAGACCTCTTCTGTAACTGGCCCAAAAAAATCCAATGACATCCTATTATAAACATCTACATCACTACACATAACTTCATCATAGTAACCTTCTTTACAACAAGAAAACTTATTAGTGACATTAGTTTCCACATGGCCCAACAATGTTTCCATATGATGAGGAATATTTATACTTTGATGTTCACAACAATCTAAAACATCTTTAACAATATCATCACAATCAGTACTAAAAAGAAGATTCAATCTCACACAATAATTCTGAGTCATATATTACATCTTGATCACCATATTCATTCACTGCACTGTGTAATTTTATTTTTGAATCATCAAAATTCTCAGCCACCTCATCAAACAATGGGTTGACAATCCCATGATAGCCTCTCTAAAAAATGTCATGAAAAAAGTATTATATGATGTGTTTCCTTTTCCTCATTGAATAGTGTATTAGAGATTTCATTAAAAGCACTCTCAGTTTCAACATCACAGCCATTTACATCAGGAAAGGAAAAATTAGAGTTATCACCAAAAAACTCAAAATCAGAACAATTATCAGTATGACAAACTTTATCAGATGAAGACTTATAATTATGTTCCTCATAAAGAAGGTCCTCATTAACTTTAATAATATCATCACAATTAGTCTATCCACTTTGAGCCTCCTCATTCTCAACCATACATGTTAAATTTGGAACACCTTTCTAACAAGAAAATTGAGGATTAATATGATCTATACTATGAAACAATATTTGAAATGGGTGAGAAGGTGTACTATCACATGTGACACTGACTTCAGGCATATGCACCTCAAAGGATTCTTTATAACTATGAGTTTTTGTTGGTGAATGTGATGTAGGTATAGAATGAAATACACTCACTTCTTTGGGATATGTTATACAACTTCTTGGCTCACTTTTCACATCACAAGAGACACAATCAACATTATTAGGATATATGCAATGAAAATTTATACTTGGATTAGCAGGCTGGTAACTACTTGAAGTAGCACTCATAAGATCTGAACTAGGTTTTTCATTTGCATAAGGCTTCTTATAAGATCTTAAAACCCTAGGATTAAATCCTCTAATCATTCCAAACTTAGCCATCTTTTCAATATTCATAACTATCTCAAATTCTTCGTATAAGATTTCTGAGTTCTCCATTCTCAACTTATAACTCATTCTATGATCAAAAGCACCCAGATACACAACTAGTGCCATTTCATCTTGAGGCATACATCTATCAGTAATTATTTTCAACATCTTCATAAATCTCACATTAAATACACGAACTGATTCATCATTTTCCATTTGATCATAAACAATGTTTGCAAGCAAAACATACACAAATCTAGTCACCAAAGTATTCCAAGAATATGGACTGAAATTGTTCCTATGAATCTATAGAATTTGGGAACAAGTTATTTAAACCATTCACTAGAATCCTCTTTTAATGATTGGAAAAGTAACCTTATGATCAAATCTTCATAAAATATTTCATAATCATCTATTATATTCTTAAAACATTGCAAATGTTTCTTAGCTGACTCACCTTTCCATCCATAAAATCTTGGGATGTCTTTTCTGAGTTGATTTGGTAATCTGTTTGGGTACCCGAGGATACTATTAAAATATATGGCCATATACCTTTCAATTTAAAATATCTTTTCAGAATAAAAACCATGGCTAGGTCTAATAATTTGAACAACAGTAATTACCAACAATTTTGAATACTTTGATTCTTCTTTCATAGAGTCATCACTTGAATTTGAGGATGATGTCAGGAAGCCTATCACTGATATATCAAGTTAATTTTTCTAAAAATGATCATTCATTTTGATTGATGGAACTATGTACTAGTTACTTATAACTCCATCATTCTATCTTCAATGATTTTCATCATATTTTCCTTATGGATATGAGCTCTTTCCTCCTCTTTATATAGAACACCAGTCACTCTCATATATTATACATAAATTATCTTGTTTTTACAAACTAAAGAAGTCAACCGAGTGATGACATCCTCCTGTTCATTCTCTAGCCAATTCACATCAGTAAGTAATACATATGAAACATCATTACTAGGAATCACCATTTTAACTCATTTATTAGCATCCAACAAACATAAGACAAGAGTGAAGAGCGTACTCAATCATTCATGAATAACCTCCAATTACTTTTAAAGCTCAATCAGTCAATGATATCCTTTATTTTCTTCTAGGATTACGGTGTGCATGATAATATAAATATAAACCTAGTCATTAAGACCTGAACATACCCATATTACATCCTCATAACTTAATCTACATATCTTAGAGAAAAAGAACCATTTATATGTTACTAAATATGGAAAATAATATTTGATTAGGCTCTTGCACATTCTTTTTAGCTGACATGGATGGGAAAACCCAAATGGATAAACTTAAACAAATAATCAGGATACAATGAGGAAGACACGTTTGTGTTTGTTGTAGTCAAAGAAGATCCATCAGAAGGAGAAAAGGAACTGGTCTTCCACTTAAAACAAAATGATGAATGGGTTATTGATAGTGGGTGTTCACATCAAATGATCAGTGATACAAGTAATTTCATTAAACTTGATAGGTTTGATGGTGACGTGGTAAGGTTTGGTAATAGTACACCTTGTTTGGTTAAAGGTAAAGGTACAATTTATTTCAATGGAAAGAGTAACATAGATGATGTTTATTATGTGGATAGTCTAACACATAATCTATTAAGTGTGGGTCAGTTAAATGATAAAGGTTATCGAAAGGAATTCAAAGGAGGTGTATGCAGAATTATTAGAAGATTTTCTGATGAGATTTCTACCGGTAGGAAGACTAGAGACAATTTATTCCATCTGAATACTACTATGAACAATTGTTTGGTTGCAAAAGTTGAAGATAGTTAGTTATGACATAGAAGGTTTTTCCATGTAAACTTTGATAGTTTGATCAAAGTAAGTAAGACTAATGTAGTTAGAGGTTTGCTTGAGCAATTAGTCAAACTAGACAACATGATATGTAAAGAATATGAGCTGAGTAAGGTAACTAGTTCTACTTTCAAGAGAAAGTCTTTTTCATCTAAAAGTATACTTGATTTAGTGCATACTGATCTTTGTGGACCTAGGAGATAGAAGAGTTATCTAGGTGAAATATATTTTATATTGTTTATTAATGACTATTCTAGAATGATGTGGGTAAAATTTCTAAAGGAAAAGTCTGATGTGTTCCCAAAATTCAAAGCATCCAGAGCATTTCTTGAGAAGGAATCATGTAAGATTTTGAAAATTTTAAGATCTGATAGAGGTGGTGAGTTTACTTTTGCAGAATTTGTTAAGTATTGTGAAGATAATAGAATCAAGTGAAAATTGTCTGCACTAATGAATCCTCAACAAAATGGTGTTGCAGAGAGAAGGAACAAAACCATAGTGGATGTTGCAAGAACTATTTTGATTCAAGGAGATGCACCAAAGATTTTTTGGAGAGAAGCAATCATTATTGTTGTTTATATACTGAATCGAGTGGGTGATCTCATGATAGTGTATCCCACTTTTTGGGGCCAAGCAAATTTGGTTTTACAATTTTTTTCAAATTCAACCCCTTCGACTGAAAAGATGTATTTGCACGAAGGGGGTGCAAGCCTTTGCACGAACCATGTGACGTGTGGGTGTTTGCATGAAGACTCCTCTTCATGCAAACTACCCCAAATAGGGGTGTATGCATGAAGACCCCCTTCGTGTGAATAACCCTTTGCGTAGTTTTTTAATATATTTCCGGCGGCCCTATCACTTTCACTTTTCACTATTAGAGATCTTTTGGATTCAGGCCTTAGAGAAAATGAGTGACATCTAGTGTGACATCAGCACATCCTAAGTTTTTTTGACCTCTTTCGATTGTCATTAGTATCAGGTACACACATTTTTCCCTTTTTAAATTTTAAATTATATATTCTATATTGATTTTAATTAGTTTTTTTATTTTAAATAATTTTTGGTTAGTAAAAAACTGTAGTAGAAATATTAGGAAATATTAGAAAACCATAGTAGAAATGTTAGAAAATATTAGAATATGTTAGAAAATGCAAGAATATGTTAGAATATGTTAGAATACCATAGTATAAATATTAACAAATGTTAGAAAACATTAGAAAAATGTACCATAAATGTTAGAACATGTTAGAAAACATTTAAAAACCATAGAAAATGTTAGAAAATATTTGTTTTAAATTGTCTTTAGTTAGTTATATTTGGAATCTCTCTCTCTCTCTCTCTCTCTCTCTCTCTCATGTATATGATAGAGTTATGTATAAATATTATTTATGTATAGTTAGATGTTAAAATATTATCTTAAGACCCTTTAGTACATCCTAAGACCCTTTAAGGGACTTAGAGGATGGACCTTAGTACATCCTAAGACCCTTTAGGACCCCTACTATGACATAAAACTCTTTAAGAACCCTTAGGACCCTTTAAGACACCTAGAATGACCTATTAGAACTCTTTAAGAACCCTTCATACCCTTAAACCTAATAGGACCACTTAAGGCCTAATAGGACTAATAAGACCAATTAGTACATCCTAGGACCCTTTAGGACCCATATTATGACATAAAACTCTTTAAGAACTCTTAGGACCCTTTAAGACACGTAGAATGACCTATTAGAACTCTTTAAGAACCCTTAGGACCTTGAAAACCTAATAGGTCCCCTTCAGACCTAATAGGATGAATATGACCTATTAAGACCAATTATTGCATCCTAGGACCCTTTAGGACCCTTTATGACTGTTAGTACTTCCAAGGACCCTTTAGGACCCCTATTGTGACATACAATTCTTTAAGAACTTTTAGGACCCTTTAAGACACCTATTATGACCTATTAGAACTCTTTAAGAAAGCTTAGGAACCTTTATTACATATGACCCTTTAAGATGACCTATTAGAACATATGACCCCTTAAGACACCTATGACCCCCTTATTAGGACCTTTTGTAACATAAGATTCCTTAACAACCCTTATTATAACATGATGAACCTTTAAGATGACCTATTTGAAAATATGACTCCTTAAGACACCTAAGACCCCTTATTAGGACCTTTTGTGACATAAGATTCCTAAAAAACCCTTATTATGATATGATGACCCTTTAAGATGACTTAATTGTTAACACTTAGTTCACATGTTACAAATAGATGGCCACACATGATTCTAGAGATGATGCACCTCATGATGTACTATCTCAGGATGTACCTCACACTCTAGATATTGCAATAATTTTTGAGACTGCTCGGATAGAGATGGATCGACTTAGAGACTCCATCAATACATTTGAGCCTCGATTGAACAAAATATTTATAGTAATATATTGAGGAGTTTTGATCAGTTGACTGCGAGATTGAGATCCCACTCTTCTTTTAAACCATAGGTTATTGATACTATTTTTCAATAGTTGAGAGCTGAGGTCTCAGGCAATGTTTCCTTAGAGATGGTCCAAGGCCGTGTCCCTAAGGAAATCATCAAACAAGAGGTTTTCCCATTTAATCTAATGTTAATATCATAAGAAATAACATTAATATATAACTAATGAACCTTAAGTAATCTAGAACTAAAATCATACATAGTTCTATATATTAAGACCATTAAACCATATGTAGAAAAGCATATATAAAAGCATGTACATAAAACTATATAGAAAAGCATATATAAAATCATATCTATAAAAGCATATATAAAATTATATATAAAACCATTGAGCCATATGTATAAAAGCATACATAGTTCTATATGTTAAAATCATTGAACCATCAAATAGGTCCATCATATTTTAAATATATTAGCAAAGTATAGTCCATCATATGTTTAAATATATCAAAAAAGTATAGTCCATTTAATCTAGAGTTATCAAGTAGGTCCTAACACATGAAATATGTATGTAATACTTTTTAGACAAACACAAGTGGTTCAGAACTTTCATGGAGAACATGTAATATTCTCTCATTATCCTCACTATCTAGTCTCCACTTACGACGTCCATGTTGAGATTTAACTGGATGGAGAGAAAGGGAGGTGGGAACTACTAGGTGGCTATATTGAAACACCTTATTGTCTAGTTGGTAATCAAGAACCTAAATACCATGCTGAATTACATTGATTTTCTTGAAATATGTTCCCTCTAAAACAACCGAACCCGCATTTCAAAAATTTAAACAAAATAAATTAAAAATTTGTTAAAAGTTTGAAATTTTAAATTTACAAAAGTTCAATATATTGATGTAAAGAATATAAACCTATGGGGAAACAAATTCCATCACTTTATTTAGGTTCAATTAAATTCATCCTCTCTGTAGTACAAAAAAAAATAGTAACTAACTCCTACATTTCCACGCTCAACAATCACTGCAAAGACATCTCCTACACAACAAATTTATATACATGTGAGATCCTAAAATTTACTTAGTTCAATATATATATATA
>MU227658.1:679739-702654 GCA_018584345.1 Thuja plicata
TATATATATATCACACATGCATAATTTAAAAATGTTTGTATACCTTTTATCTCCCAAAATTATCTATGTGGTACCGCTTGAGTCATTCCCGATGATGTGCTATACTTGCTTGGTGTGAAATGTTTTCTACACCATTCAACATCATCATGTGCATTTTTATATGAATTCGCTTATAATTCATTTGATACTTTCGTAGAGCACATTTGATGCAAGCTGCAACACCATCATGTTCACCTTTTCCATGTACAATCTCAAAGAAACTCCATACATGTGGTATGTTTTCATAATGATGATATCTACATAGTGCATAAAATGGTCTGGATGATTTGAATTGTGTAGCACATTGATATGACCAAACATATAATGTTATCAATTTTTATGCCTCTTTCTTTCAAATTCACGAAAAACATCTTGAATTAGTGTTCTACATTTTTAATGCCATTCTCTTTATCATCACTTATATAAAAATAATATTCCTTCTTGATGACCCATGCTTCAAATCTTCTCTGAATACCATCCAAATCTAACATGCATGTTGATAACACACATGTACCATAATAGTAATCTTGTCTAAAAAATAGTATTCTGATTGAATTGCCTTTTGATGTACAAAGGAATAGTTTTATATGAAATCAACAACTAAAAAAATAGTTCCAAGTGGGAAATTATCTCTCTGTGTTTGGAATTGTTGTGCTTGTCACTTTGCAAAAAAACATGATGAATGTAGGGTTGAATAAATTTTTAAATTTTTTCCATAAATACTCCAATAGTTATCTCCTCTTCAACATATTCTAACCTTTTGGATCCTTTCCCAAATTTTGTTTCATTCTTTACATATTTGTAACTCTTGCAATTTATCATCTTTGTTACATCAATGTTTTCATTTTTCAAAGGAAAAAGAGCCAAATCAACGCATTTTTCACATATTCCTTTTATGCAATTTATTAGGCCAACTGCATCATTTCTTTTGTCACATAAAATGGATGAGATAAACTCACTTCATCTAGTAGGAGGAGAATTTTCAAAATCATAAGTGTCTTCTATAAAATTTCAAAAAACTTGATAGTGGGGATCAAATTCAATATGATAACGAAAACAACAAGTTTAAAACACATTTTTTTTCCTCACATAATATGGCTTCAATCTTTCAAATAATGTTTGGCCAATATTTATATTAGGATTTGAACTAAAAATGACACATACATTTCATGTTGTGTTGTTCCTAACCATTGTTTTGTATGATGTTCATATTGATTAGCTGCAATTCTATGTCTAATAACATCTCTACTGTTTGATGAAGGATGAGTATTATCATTCCAAAATAATGTGACAAAATTCTTGATTCCCTCATCAATCCTATCAGAAAGAGGATCTCTACACATGATTTTCCAATTGCCTTCCAAGGTGCTATCATCCAAAATCATTCTCCTATTAACATATCATGATATTAATTTCCTACTAAAACCAATCTGAGATGAAATTGAATATATTTGTCTTTTTCGGAGAATAGTGTTACCAACAATGGATGTCAACATATCTTTTCTTGTAATGATCTTATCTTTAGTTTTAGATCTTTTCTCTCCATGTTTCAAAACTTTCCTAAGATTTTCAATCACATCAATTTGCATGTCAACAAATTTTCTCTTCTTTGATGTTGTGTCTATACCCGATAATTTTAATGCCTCTTCCAACTTTTTGTGTATAAGTACAATTGAAAACAATTGGGCTTGTTCAAGTGTTTCAAAAATTATCAAATTTAGCCAATATTTCTCTTTCTATCATATTTGTTGACCTCTTCTTAGCAATATTTAAGGGTTGAACATTAGCAAGTGATCTCAAATTCTCCACATCCATTGTAAGTAAATGATCTAAGTTACTATAATTAATATTCTCTTTACAATTTGAGCTAGATCTATAAGTTCATCCATGCCAGTAGGAGCACGTGATCATGACCCTTCTCCAAAATCCATTGCTTGAGCTTCCATAGGGAGTGAACCCAAACCTTCTTCAATGTGCATTTCTTCAGATTGTCTTGACCCTCCTACTCTAGCTTCTCCTTCACCTTGACCATGTTGATTGTGAGCTACATGCACAAAAATGAATTAGATTAGAGAAAAATAAAGCATAGGTCCATAAAATTTGAGCACATAAAATTAGAGGTCTAGGTCCATACCTTCTTTAATTTTATAATAATATGCCAATGTAGCTTCACGATTTCTTTGTTCGGTACCAGGTGACCTTTTTCTTACAGATTTACTTTGCCTTCCCTTTTTTTTCCCCATTTCTTCTCTCCAAAAAATGTCTTCCAAAAAATCAGCAATAGTAATTCTCCTCTTCAAAAAACGTCTTTAGAAAAAATCACTTTGATAGTAATTCTCCTCTCCAAAATTACGCCTTTGAAAAAATACCAATAGAAATTCTCCTCCAAAAAAACTCCTTTGAAAAAATCAGATCAATAGTAAAATTTGAATTAACTTGATTTCAATTGTGTGAAAAATGAAAAAACAATATTTACTTGTATACCATACAATAATAAAAAATCATAACTAGCCGACCTGGTTCGGGCAAACAAGGTCGGGTAAAAGTCTGGCAGGGCTTTTCCCGCCATACTTTCCCCACGGGGGTCTTCGTGCAAAGACCTCTTCACATAAAGCTTTGATAAACCTTTGTATGAAGGGGATCTTCATTCAAAGATCCCAAATTTGAGGTTTTCTCCTAGAGACAAAAAAAACTACAAAAATAGTCTTTCAAGGCCTGAAACAAGGAGGAAACAAGATGATTTTCTAAAACAAATAATGTGAGATGATGCTACTCAGAGCAATATTTCTAACGAATATCATTTTAATACATATTGAGTTTATTGTCACTTTAAAATTTTACTTTAATTAAACATAGGTTGTTTGGTCATTCAACAACCTGTTTCTTTGAGGCTTCAGGAAAAATAATAAGTTAAAAAATAAAAATTATGAAAAATATGTTGGAAAAGAGTATTTGTGTTACTTTTTTATCAAAAAAAGAAAAAAATGAATTTTGATAGATACAAATGAAGTTAGAGCGATCCAAAAGAACCTATGTTTAAATTACACTTATTATCACTTTAGAACTTAATAAACTATGGAAAATTGAAGTAAAATGAATGAAACCAATTGCATCCTTTCGATATTGAAGTTACAAATATAACCTTGAAATAATTACATCATTATCATTTTTAAAAAAGGTTATGCTGATCCAAGTGACAGTAACTCCTTAAAAACACTTATTTTTTACACAAACCACTCATCGAAGGAGAAGGAAAAATGGATTCAAATAAATTTTAATTTAAAAAAAATAAAATGTTTAGAAACTAGAAAGAAAATTCTAAAAGAATCTAGTTAACATAATCTCCAAGTTCCTAATAGTTTTGTGGCAATAGGCATTTGAAAGTGAAGGTTTTTTAAGAATGTTGATCTTAGTGTCAAAATTGGCCAAAAAGTGGGACACACTATTGTGGGACTACCCGGTCATGCAAGTAAAGAAAGGGAAATATAAGACACCCTATGAGGTACGGTATGGTCACTCACCTAATGTTAAGTATTTAAAAGTCTTTGTAAGGAGGTGTTACATTAAAAGAGATGATGACATTGGCAAGATTGATCCTAAGAGCGATGAAGGTATATTCTTGGGTTATAAAACTAAAAGTAAAGCATACAAGTGCTTCACTAAAATAACTAACAAGATGATGGAGAGTGCTAATGTAAAGGTGGATGAATACACTGTTATATATGGTGATTCAAAAAAGAAAGTAAGATAGGATGAGTGAGATATTGTGGACATTGAACTAGAAGTTTGTGTGCCAACAGATAAAAAAAATGAAAGATAAGTGATTGAACCGGGAGATAAAGAAGCTCGTAGACCTTAACTGACGATTCCTAGGTTTATGAAGATGAATCATTCAGTTGATCATATTTTAGGTGATAAAAATGAAGGTGTTAAAACCATAAGAAATTTTAGAGAGAGAGAGTACTTGTTTAATTTCGAGGTATGAGCCTAAGGCAGCGAAGGAAGTGATCAAGGATGAAGATTGCATAAAAGATATGGAAAAAAAACTTGATCAAATAGAGAAGAATGATAGGTGGGCACTTGTTCCTAGATCCAAAGATAAAAATTTGATTGGTACCAAATAGGTTTTTAGGAATAAGCTAAATGAAGATGGAGATGTGTTCATAAACAAGGAAAGACTTGCGTGTAAGGGTTATGATTTAGAAGAAGGACTATAATATGGTGAGATTTTTTATCCAGTAAAAATACTAGAAGGGGTAAGTATTCTACTTGATTATGCATCTTAAAATATTTTTAAAAGTTTTTTTAATGGACGTCAAGTCAGATTTCTTGAAGGGAATTCTTGAAGAAGAGGTTTACATAGAACAACCAGACGGTTTTTCATTGAAAAGGGACAAAGACATGGTGTGTAAGCTACAAAAGGCATTATATGGACCGAAACAAGCTCTAAGGGCATGCTATGAAAGGTTACATTCTTATGTTATTCAGATTGGATTTAATAGGAAAAGTTATCATAGTAATGTGTACTTAAAAGTTGAAGGAGATAAGTTGTTGTTAGCTAAATTCTTTGTTGATGACATAATATTTTTGTGGAAATGATGAGATGAGTGTGTCTTTTTCTAAAGAGATGAAAAATGAATTCTAGATGTCACTGATTAGGGAGATCAAATTCTTTATTGGATTGCAAGTTTCACAACTTAAGAATGGAATATATATTAGTCAATCCAAATATGTGAAACAAGTGCAAAAGAATTTTGATATGGATGAATTAAAATCTTTTGGAACACCAATGGTAATAAGTTGTAAATTTTCTAAAGAAGATGAATCTAATGTACTAGATTATGGACTTTGGTATTCTCATGATCGTAATTTTTCTTTGAATGTATTTACTGATATTGATTGGGTAGGAAATGTTGATGATAGAAAGATTACATGTGGTGGTACATTATTTATCGATGAAAGGCTTGTGCCCTAGACAAGCAAAAAGAAAAATTGTATTTCACAATCAATAGCAGAGAAAGAGTATGTAGCAATAACTATAAATTTCACACAAATTTCATGGATGAAGCAGATTCTTGAAGGCATCAAGGAAAAGGTTATTGGACTAGTAACTATCTTTTGTGACAACACAAGTGCAATAAATATTTATACTAATCTCAGGATGCATTCCAAGACTAAGCACTTTGCAATTAAGTATCTTTTTCTAAGAGAGAAAGTGTAGGATAAAGAGATGAAGTTGGAATATGTATCAACAAAGGAGCGGATAGAAGATATCTTCACCAAGCCACTACCTAAGGATACTTTTTAGTACCTTGGAGGTAGATAGGTGATACACCCCTAGACCTAAAAAAACCTAATATGTTGTAAGTGCACCAATAAAGTATATTTTTTTCTATATCTTTAACTGTGGATTGATTCTTAGGGAACTACTCCTTAGAGGGAGAAATCAGACAAAGATGAAGAAAAGATTCAGAAGTTGATATATTGGAGTTATTATCTTTGGTATTGTTGTCAAAAGAGGATATGAAAAAGAGGTGAAGCAGTAAGAGACAGAAGACTAAGAGAGAACCTACAATCGATATCAGAGAACATAAAAGATGTATCAGCTAAGAGGAGCACTCTTTGGTGTCTATTTTTTGTAGATGATTACTTGGCATTTTTGGTGTTTCCATCAATGCCAAATGAGGGATTGTTAGCATACTTGATGTTGAGTATGTTGAGATGTTATATCTTTGACAGGACGCTCAGTTGTGATGTTCTCATTGTCGTAAACTTAGTTTTTGGTGGTTAGTTGTTTACTTGTTATGTTGATGTATGTCCAAGAGGTTGGATAATGAGATATAGTAAGAATTGGTGTGTGTGTGTGTGTGTGTGTGTGATCGTACATGAGCACTAAGTAATGTCTTTAGATACTATATCTATGACCACACAAGTTTATCTTATGTATTGTGTGAGTTATGATTGGTTGAAGGTTGATAGGTTAATATGAAGAACAATATGTAGCACAAAAGGAATTATTTGATGTTTGTGAAAACTAAGTTTGGATTTAGATGTTGTGTTCATGATATGTTTATCTGGATGATGTTATGAGGTTGTGGTTATGACAAATATTCAAGTGACAGAATGCTGTTCAAAAAAGAGTTAAAGATGTTCCTTAGAATAGTTAGTATGATCCTTGATTGGTGCTGATGCATGTAATACCCACCCCTTAGTTTTATTTTCAGTTTCAGTTGTCAAACCCTTTTAGGCCTTTTCAGGTGTGTGTTGGTTATTTTAGTTGGTTTTGAGGATGTTCATGTATTACTTATCATTATGTTATTGATTCATTACTTAGTGTATTATATCTTCTATCTACATGTTATTATGGATATTTATGGATGGTTATGTATGTGTTATGATGTCATTTTGATTATGGTTTTCTGACAATACAGACCCTATATCTGTATGTGCATGGATCATTTGTATGTTTTACTTTTTTGTTTGGTGTGTTTGGTATGGTATGGGACAGAGTCGTAGTTACTTACTTCGGCAAGATCCACATGATAAAATGAACTCAACCATTATCTATTATATTATATGTATGAATATGTTCATCTTGTGATGACAGGTTTGCAGGTACCAGGCTACGTCTTCCCTGAATTGGCAGGAGTGAGAGTGCCCTATTGCAATATCTGAATGATAAGAGAAGGGAGATAATATTCAGGCCTAAATCCCTACCCTCAACCTTTATTTTGTCCTAGAAATGGACAAGAATATGATTGGCTATCATATATGAATCTGTCAAGTGACATGGATTCGTGATCCTTTCTGTGTGTGCTTGTGTGTCTGTTTCAGTCATTTTTCTGTTTTAGTTGGTTTTTGTGTTTAGATGGGTTTCAGTTTATTTAATGATGTTGTTGGTTTGATTTATTTAATAAATATTTATGGTAAATATTAATGTTAATAATTGCACCTTTAATAAGTTTAAAACATTGATATATTAAATATATAGCTATTTAATAATTAAATATTAATTAAATGCCTATATTTAATTAATTGATTTAATTATTAAGTATTGATTCAAATGATTGAGATTTAATAAATATTAAATTTAATTATATTAATTAAATGTGCAAAGTTGAATTATTGAGTATTATTTTAAGTTGCATGATTAATTGATTTATTTAAATAGAAATATTCTCATGCATTTTCAATTATGAATTTTATTTTATATTATAAAGTTGAGTTGTGCATTTCTTAAAGTGAAATTGAAAATAAAATATTTCTTTTAATTTTTAATTAGATAATTAATATTCCATTAGGGTTTCACTTTTAAAAACCTAGTTGCCTAGTTTTCTATATCCTTGAATTGAAAGCCATTTTGGAGGTTGTTCAATCAGGGAGAAGGAGAATTCAGGTGATTGGAGATTTGTGGAAAGCTTAGGAGTATTTTGGATTCTTCATTTCTTTGGATTAAAATTGGTTCTTCTCATCAGATGTTAAGGTAGGATCTTAATTATAGCTTCCAGATCCCTGTCTTCTATACATCTGGAATGCTAGGATCTTGTGCTTGAATCTTCCTTGTTTGATATTATGAGTTTTTATTTCTTAAAATTGGAAGAAAATGTTATTGGATCAATTCTGTGGTTTTTCCTTCTTGATTGCATGCCGAATCTGTCTTTTGGGCTTACGGGTTTCATTTATTTTCTTTGGTTGTAATTTGGGCATCAGGGTTTTCATCTAGAATGATTTAGTTTTCAATATTGCCCTTAGGATTTCAAATCTATGAAAAATGTCTTCTTTGAGAGGAATTTGTTATTTTTGCAAAATTGGATTGAAACCCTCAGATCTGTAAATTCCTTACCTTGAAAAGTAGAAATATCACCTTACTAGGTTCTTGCCCAAATCCTGGATCTAGATCTGCATGGTAACAAAACAATAAGGTTAAAATTGCATGCTTGAAAAAATCTCCTTGAAAATAAATTAATATTAAATTTAGATGCATTTTCCTTGTTTTCATCAATTTCATAGTAGGAGGAAAAATCCATCTTTATTCTTTATTTGGGCTATTTGTCTCTTTTTATTAAATATCATATACCTTAGCATTTGGAAAACATACCTATACATTTTCAGTTGTTAAAAAAAAGAATGATATCATAATTCTTGTTATTTTCTTTTTAAATTTTTTTTTTAAAAAAAATGGGTGCTTGCTGCATTTTTATAGACTGGTGTG
Organism: Thuja plicata; assembly: GCA_018584345.1. Taxonomy (NCBI): domain Eukaryota; kingdom Viridiplantae; phylum Streptophyta; class Pinopsida; order Cupressales; family Cupressaceae; genus Thuja; species Thuja plicata. The sequence goes on from MU227658.1 coordinate 687,991, forward strand.
AATTTAAAAATATTATAAAAAAGACCTTTTTAATTTGAATGCAAGTTAAATTAAAGAAAAAAAAAACATATATTAAAAAAGAAAAAGAAAGTTCTGTTGTTACAAAATAAAATCTTGAAAAAAAATATAATTAAAAAAATATTAAAAAAATTTGAAGTGGTGGCGGGGGCCACCACACCCCCACCACTCGTGGGTGGCACAGAACCCACTGCCAAGGCAGTGGGCTCATGGGGGTATGCGATACCACTGCTCACGCAGTGGCCCGCGGTACCCACTACAGTGGCAGTGGGGCCGCATGGGGGAAACCCGTGACTGTCACTTTAAAAGGGACAACAAAGGATGCAGGGTGGGGCTGAGACCCCCACCCACCCTTCCCAACCTTTTTTATTTTATTTTAGTTTTTTTTTAAAATTTATTTTAGTTAATTAAAGTTTGTTTAATTTAATAATCATAAAATTTATTATTATAATTTTAATAATATTTTCATAATGTTATTAATATATATAATTTTTATTACTATTATTTTTAGTATATTTATTCTTAAATAGTGCTTGTTTTTATATATTGGGGATTTATTAAATTGATTAATAGATAGTATTAATATTTTGAATATTAATATCTGTTAATAGTTGTTACATTTGTATTTTCTTACTCGTTGTAATTATAGTTGAAGTTTAGTAATTATTTAAATAGATTAATTTATGAATGGTAGATTTCTTAAATTAATATATAGGGGCTTCTTACTGTGTATTTTACTTGGAAAATTGAGTTATAGTTTTGTTAGTAATTTTATTAGATAAACAAATTTTCATAATAGTTATTATAATTTTTTTTATCACTAAGCTTTGATTAGTTCTTTCTAAAAATGTATTTATCATGTTATGATGTATTTTTGGGGTGATTATTGAAATGAATGGTGTATTCTTTCCTTTAATGAAACTTTGTCATTTTGGGTTGTGATCTTCTGTTGATACTTGTGTATATATTTTGTGTAATTTTTATGTTGTTTTGGTTTGATTTCTTTTACCATCTTATCGTCATGAGTTCCTATTTTTTGTGGATACTTTGAGAAAGCAATTATGAGGTTATGACTCGAGGACCAGTATGTGTTCCAGGTATCTTGTTTATGGAACTATATTTTGACCATCTTACTTTATGAGTTTTATGAGATTATTTATGACCTTAAACTTAGGGGGTTAATTAGGTGATTCTTAGGGGAGTGGCTTACAATAGGGCTCTGGGGCCCAAATAGGCCATTTCCAGGGTAACCTATCATAAGTTATTAATAAGTGATAATTTAATAATAAAAATTGGGGTTAACATTAAATACAAGATGGATCATGATGCCTCACTCATGCCTTGACCGCTAGTACATGGTAAGGATGAGAATGGGATGATACCTAGAGAGTAGGTATGATTAAATTCCTTGTCTATATGATAGGGTATTCTAGTTCCGCATGAGTCATGTTGAGGGTCCGGGGTCCAGAGTGGCCAGTCCAGGGTAACTCAAGTGATTGACCATGTGATGACACTCCCATAGAATGTAACCTAAGTCTCCTCCATAGGTCCCACTTTACCCTTTTATGGTTGTGTTTTTTGGCATTTGGTTTCGGTAGTTAGTTCATGTTGGTATTTTTGTTAATTTACATATGATCTTTATCCTTGGATGGTGTACCCTTATGTTGGCCTTTGATCTCTAGTTTATCTTGATCTTTCATATCCTTATAATTTTGCTTTATTCTTTCTTGTTGTGTTCCCGTGTGTGGGTCTAATGTTATCTCCTAAGCACGGTGGGAGTGGACCTTTAGTTCCACGAGGTTGGGTGCTAGTGATTCTTATTACCATTGAGATCTGACATTCTTCTTCATGCTTTGACGATCCTTGATGCAGTTCTATCTTCTTAGTCTTCTTGAGACTTGTTCAGTTTCATGAGTTGTATATTTGTACCATATGTGTATATTGGTTAATATCCTTTCAGAGGATGTGTTGTATTGTTATGTATTATTTCATACCCTGTGACTTGTGCAGTGGATGTTGATTCATGTATGTATACCTTGGGTATCAGTTGTGTTGGGTATATTTCCAGTTTTGAAATCTTGCTATAAACTTTTTGGGTTCCCAGCGATGTTCTTGAATAAAATGTCAAACCCTATCCAAAATGCTATCAAATTTTCATTCAGATGTTGATCTCCAAACAATAAAATCAATAATATATGTAAAACCCTTGGTCTTAGGTCTTCATTTTATCCTTGTCAAGCAAAAACCCTAGTTCTTCGCAATCAGTTTCTAATTTGGAGTTACCTTTTTTATGAATTTTAAATCACTTAAGTCATGTGTCTTTTTCATGTTTTAATCCAGTCGCTTAATCTCTTAAAACATGTCCAAATATTCCTTTTGTTAAGAGACTCAATGCAAAACCTTGGTCACGTTATCTCATATGATAAAGAATATGCTTTAAATGTTTAAGAGATTAAACATGGATGGTTGATCAGATTAAGATCCTGTAGTTGGCAGGAAATCTCTGAAGAAAACCTTGAGTTAAGAAATTGTATGGTGACTTTGAGTTTCTTTTAGTCGTGAAGTCTCGCAAAAAAAAAGGTTAAAGCATGGTTATCATATTCATTCAGTCGTGAGATCTCAGAAGGAACCAAGGGTTAATTTAAAAATTACAAGATATAGCGATAACCATAGATGCTGAGATGATCTTGTGGCTGGCATTTAATCACAAGATGAGAGTGCAAATTTTTAAAAAGTTTAAGAGATTCAGCACAGACCGTTGGATTAAGAAAGAATCAAGGGCAGGTGCATGATCTCAGAAGAATTTCATAAATTGCATAAAGCTTATGAGATCTAGCGATAGCCGTTGATGGAAGAAAGATCAAAGAGCTAGAATTTAATCTCTAAATCAAACTTGAGTCAGATGAAACCTTTAGCAATTTAGATATACACTTAGTTGCTAAGTCTCTAGATAAATTATGGTTAAAAAAAGATAGGTCAAGTTTGGTGAAAATGAATCTGAACCATAGATTATGATCTAATCTTGTGGCTATCGTTAAATATCTTAGAAAAGACAAAAGGTCATGAGGCTTTCAGCGAATCATAGAAAATAATTCAGATGCTGACACGTGTTCAAGTTATTCATAAATATTTGGCGGGCGTGAAGTTTCAAGGTAAAATTTTGGTTAAGGAATTTCTCTAGTGACTTCGAGATAGCTTGCAGTCGCGTAATCTCATGACCAACTGAAGTTAAAGTTAAAAATAAAGAGATTTAGCATGAATCGTCAGATTAAAAGGTGATTAACGGTGGTCGCGTAATCTCTAGACAGATTCAGAAAGTATAAGATGAATATGAGACTCAACGCAGGCAATTGATATGATTTAGATCATAGGAAACTGTGAAATCTCAGAAAAAAATCATGGTTAATAAAAACCTTTAGCGACTTCAAAAGTATATATTTGCATGATCTCTAAAGAAAGAAAGTTTGAGTTGCGCTAAATGTTGGGTTAAATAAGAGAAGATATGAACCAGTGATAAGATTCAGATTGTGTGATGCACATTTAATCTCAGGATCAAACCAAGGTTAAGGTAAACTCTCAGTGACTAAGAGACAGAGCAGCTACGCAATCTCCATAGGAAACTATGGTCAAAATAAGGTAAAGTCACAAAGGGTTTTTCTCACGCCATGATGTAAAGAGGTAACCTAGTAAAGTAAAGAGATCTTGATAGTGTGTATAATATTTTCTAAGCTATGATAAAATAAGCCAATCATATCAAATATTGGGCTTGTTTGCATATAATAAGGTTTTAAAATGATAAAAGAACTCATGACAATCCCAATTGGCATATTCAAAATTGATCACCTGTCAACTTAAAATACCATGGCTAAGGAAAGAATTAATATCAGGGTACACAAAATTAAGACAAAAGTGACTGAATGAAGCTTTCAAATCCTTGGCCAAATTTATGCATTGATGATAAATAGACACAACCTTCACACATTTCAGTTTACCAAGTTTTTGCAGAGTCGAGAAATTGCATATTTTTTAGAGCATTCAGAAGTAGAGAATTGTATGAGTTTCAAAGCAATTTATCTTATAGATCTTGTCTTCTAAAACATAATTATTTCAATAAAGATATTTAGAAATAAAAAAGATGAGCTAACCAACCATGAGTGGAGCTTCAACCAGTGGAGCTAGTAAAGAAGCAAAAGATGAACAAAAAGGAAAGAGAAATTATTCAGAGGATTTTTTGACTCTACTACCTAGATCCAGTTAGGGTAAAAAGGTAAATGAAAAACTCTTTACCAATGATTTAGCATATTGTAGAGATCCTAGGACTCTAGGGGTTTCAGGTTATCATATTTTCAAGTATTTTCTTAGTAATAAGGATAGCCCAATTCCTATATCAAACCCATGGACATCAATTTTAAAGAAGTTGAGAGTCCCTGATATCTTTGTAGATACAAACTTGTTAGTTGAGCTAGAAAAAAAGTATGATCCCTTATCCAAAACCATTAAGAAAAGTGATGGAACATCTCTCATCACTTTAGATAGGGCCTCTTTCATGAAATCTTTCAACATATACCATCCTTGTACTACATAAATTGATCTGACAAAGTTACAAAGTAGATATACCAGTGAAATTGCTATTGTTGCCAAGTTAATCTAAACCCATACACATAAGTAAAATATGAATTATATTGCTGCCATACTAGGCATGGCACCTTATTTTTACAAAGATTTAAATTTCTACATGAAGTACATTTCTTATGGATTGTGTAAAGTTTTGGGAGTATATGTGGGCCTTGAGAGATTGACTGCAGATATTCTGATGATCATATTGGATCTAAAAAATTCACATGTCAACACTGATTATGACTACATTCAGTATGTCATAGACAAGATGCATCAAGGGTTTATTGATATATGCACAATTCCCAATCCTAGATTTCTATATTATTCTCTTTTAATGCATTTAATCTTATACTTCAATGTTAATAGCTTGGATAAACAGAATTTAAGGCCTAAAGTATTTTTCTATGGTAAACCAAACCCTGTACAAATGTGGCTTAGGGTTTGGAACTAAACCTCTAATGAGAATGAGTATTTTGCTTTTCATAATTGGATTGCATATCCTATTTTGCAGATGATAGGTGCAAATATGACAAGATTTCCCACCAAGGTATTACAACTCCTTAGACCTTGTCAATTTATAGATAAATGTCCAGGAGGCAATAATTGGGGAGATTTCTACTTGGAGAAGGGATTTACTTTAATGATGGTTTATGGATGTTCCTAGCCACCTCATATACTCCCAAAATATGTGCCTCCCAGGATAGCTATATTAGAATTCATCTGGCAATTGATGCAGACTGATAAGGAGCACGTGGATCCCCACAAGAAGGGTACATTTACACCTAGACAATTCAAGATTTTGACTTTCATAATTTGTAAAAGAGTTATAGATTTAGTGAACAAATGGTTGAGTCAATATAGAATGAGTGTGGCCATTTATAGGTATATAGACCTAGAGGGTTTTATTAAGAGTGCCAAGAAACTTATGACTCCAAGTATAACATCTATCAAGGAACATGAAGAGTGTGTAGAAGAGGATTTAATCAGAAACATACTAGAGGATGATGAAGTGGTAGAAGGGTTGATAAATATCAGGATCTAATAATCCTTGAGAAACAAATAAGGAAGAAGGGAATTTCCTTTGGAGCTTTCCTTCCAGATGTTCCCTAAATACACAGACTCACAAAAATGATGGAGTCTTACAATACTTTATCCAATCAACACGAATAATTGATTGAAGATAAATAAAGAGGTCTAGAAAATACTCTTCTTCAGAGTATGATGAAGACAATGGGGGAGATTATGCAGTTCCTAGCCCCCTCCAATGGATCACCCACCTTTCACATAACAAAGTATAGAGGTAAAGCTTATATAGGAGCTTGACATTGAGGTGACTAATGAACCTCATAAAAAGAAACATAAAGTGGAGCTAGGAGACCCTTCCCATGCTAAGGCACATGAGAAGAAAAAGAATAAGATAAGTGCCCTAATTACTGGAAATAGAGCCTATGATCACCAGCTGAGGAAAGCAATAAGAGAAGGAAAGAAAGTAAGAGGGGATGTACAAGAGGAAATTGAAATACCCTCCTTCTATGCCTAGATAAAAGGAAGCTACATCAAGAACAATTCTTGAGTGTTGACAATTCCATCAAGACTAAAGAGTTTAAAGATTTCCTGATTTGGGTAAAATAACAAAAAATTGGATCCCAATTATAGTCAATAGAGGGTGATGCAGTACCAAGTGATGCTTTGCAGACTTTACAATCATATGACCTTGAAACTGAAACAATAACACCAAAGGAAGATAGAAAATTGGTTAAATCTAGTGGGATGCTACTTGTGGAAGGATGAGATCTAGCCTCTTCCTTCATCATTGATCAAATTAGAAGGCAAAAAGATGCAAAATTGTCTTCTAAGACACAAATTGGAGACATGATCAAAGGATGTGGATATTATCCATGATATTAAACATTGGAAATGTGGTCCCTTGCACCTAAAACACAAAAGAATTCTCTAATCAATGTGCAAGAAAATAAAGATGGGGATAAGATCATTTATTCTATCCATAATACTAGTGATTTAGAAATATCTCAGGCTCTCACACATTTTGCATACCTAAATGAAGCCAAATCAAAGAAAATGTCAAAAATATTTTAGAAGCTTTTTGATGAATCAAGTGTTGTTGTAAAGGATAGAGAATTATGCTTGATCAAGATCAAGACACTAGAAGGAAAAGTGTAGGAATTAAATAAAAAAGATACAAGAGGCTCCCAAGGCTATCTTGACTCCTCCTAAACAAGTTGTAGATGCTCAAACTAATACTACAGAGGATTTTTCCACAGGAATAGAGAAAGAAAAAAAGGATCATAACAAAGTGGGTTTGGAAGTCTTATGGAAGATTCTGTAGCATAGGATTGAAATCCTAAAGAGAAAAGTTGATTTGGTTCATAGTGCTTTCAGCAAGTTACCTGACCTAGAAACAGAGGTCAATAATCATATTTCAAATTTGAACCCTTTTTTTGGAACCTTGTTTGGAAGGGAAACACTTTTTGAAAGATTAATAGCTTTGTAACCACATAGGGAAAATATCCCTAAGATTGTCTGTCAGGTAGGAGAAGAGATTCAGAAAATTGGAGCCACTTTTTATTTCTTCAAAGTCAAGGAAAATCAGATACAGGCCAGGATAAGCGTGTTTAGGCCATGCTATAATAGATTTATTCCTCCAATAAAGGGAGATGCCAATAAGATAAAAGCAATATCAGATTGGAAAGGTGAATTTAATACCTTACTGCCTATTAAAGAGGTATTTATAATAGATAATATTGAATCAGATATGTATAGGTTTAATAAAACCTTAGATGAGGCTTTTAAAGCAGAGACAATATTCAATAACTTTGTAATAGATGTCAAGCTCATCATAGATTCTAGATGGGACATAAAAAAGGAACAATTACAGAACATTCAGAGTTTTAATTGGCCTTCAAAGGTAGAGGTTACAGAATGGGATAACAACACAAAGCCCAAGAAGAAAAATCTTGTAGCCATTTACCTTGATATATTGGATGAAGAGTAAACAGGCACCTGCCACCTGATCTCTGAGCGTAGGGAGGGTAATCATTAAATAAGACTAGTGTAAGTTAGCCTATATTGGTGGTCACTAGATCTCACAATAACTACAAGAAGCTATCCAGAACATATAGAGACAAAGGTGACAACTATCAAATATTTGGAAATCAGATTTGGTATTTTCCTTATTTTGTCTTTCCACCGCTTGAAGGTCTAAAATGTAATTTTGTCTTTAGTACCTTTAGGGTTAGGTGTATCCATCCAAAGCTTGTTGCATCCTTAATCTTTAAGGATTCCAGGATGGATAGTTCTCTATAAGTAGAAAGTGTAACATAATTGTAAGCATGGTGAAACATAAAACTATGAGGCAGACTTCTCACTTTGTCTAATTTATTAAGCTTTTAGTCTTTGAATATATTGAAGTAGCAACATATTAATACAATATAGTGAAGTTTCCTATTCTATATCTTTGTTGTCTTCTTATATTTATGTTTATGCTTTTGTATCTTTAATTTGTATGGCATCTTAAACATACCAGTTATAAGGTAACTGTGCAATCACCTATAAGTTTCATTCAAGGAGGGAGTAATTCTTGTGAGTGATTCCAGAGGGTTAAACATTAGTGTGAGAATCTTGATAATAGGGGTGTGGGAATGAAAAGGCATTTTTTAAGCCATTCTATCTGAATTGTATGTTGTATTTCCATTAATTCATTTGTTGTGGATTTACATCTCATTTAACTCTTTGCCCAAGAATAAGGCACTGGTCTAGGGTTTGATTAGCAATTATTCATCATCAACATCAAAACAAACAATCATTTACTTTACTGTTATAAATAATATACATGATTAAGTAGTTGTACTTGAAAATACAATTCAACTTGTTGATTCCTTAGAGAGAGAATAATCTAGGTTAGCCTTCCTGAGTCAAAGAACTCTAAAAAGAAGAAGGATGAGAATCCTTATTTCACTGATTTTTTCTATTGTCATGTTCTTGGTTTGGCTTATTAAGCTCTATGTCAAATTTATCATAACCATCTTGTTCCATTAGTTGATACAGTAAAAGGAAATAGGTAAATCAATGATCCACTGTTATAATTACTGAGAAGTAGTAATCTTTTTAAGGTACACCCGCCTGAGTTTTTGGAGCTCAAAGTAGAAGGAGGATTTATCCTCATCAATTAGACTTTATCTTTTTTAGAATCAGGGGTTGGGAGTTATAGAGTTGGTTAGTTATTGATCTATTTTGATTCTACAAGAAAAAACTCTAACAATTTGTATATGTGGTCTTATTATATGAGATGTATATCATGGATTCAATTGATGAATCTTTTGTGTTAGATCTTTTTGGTTTTTTTTTGTAGATTATTCTGCTTAAGTAATTCTATGTCAAGGAACCCTCAAGATTTGTAACCTTTGTTGACTTGAATTTGTGTATGTCTTTTATCTCATTGTGTTTCTTCCATGTTGTTATCATTATTGTTTGTAACCATTTAAAAAAAATTATCCTGTTAAATTAGTGTCTTGTTTAGGTTAGTTCTCCTAGGTTCCCCGGCGAGGCATTACAATGCACCATATTTCTGTAAGTGATGATGTGTTCCAAAGATTGTGGTGATGTTTTTGATTGAAGAGGATTGATGAGTTGGCATTTTATATGATCGTTATGATCAGATTTCTTGGAGGTTGTGAATGAACATTGAATAATGTGTTGTGGTTTAACTTTTCTTTTGTCAAATTGATGTGTGATGAATTTGAAGGCCGACCTGAGTTTGTTAGAAAGTGTTATTTATTTTTAACATGTTTTAGGATTTTTTCATTGAGTTGGAAATATTTTAAAACATTTTGTAAGGTAGTTGATTTCCCTAATGAACATGTAATGTATAAATATGTAAAAATATGAAAAGAACAAGTGTAGATCGTTGATGCAGAGGTGCGATCGCATGAAGAAAAAAGAGAGAATATTTTCAGTATGTGTAGAAAATATTAATCTTGAACTGGATCTGTATTACGAGAGGAGAAGTTCTATTTCTCATATCATGTACTTGTTGACTCCTAACAGCTTTATAAAGCTAAATCCCTTAACCAGGTAGATCCTAACATCTCTAAATTGTAAATCCTTTAACCAGGGGACTCTTTAATTAGGGTTTGAAATCCTTTAACCAAGTTATTCCTAATAGGTTAAAGCTCCTAACATCACTAGAGGTAAATCCCTTGACCAAGTGACTCCTAACAAGTTCTCTCTCTTAATTGAGCATAGTGTTAGCTTTTAACAAGGCTAAGCTCTTAATTGGGTGTACTTTAGAAGACTTTAGATTTTACTGGGTGTCATCCCCACACGTGGTTTTCCCAGTTGGGTCTCCATGAGAAATAATTTGGTGTCATTATGTTTCTTGGTTGTGTACACTTACTCTTATTTCTTAAGTTTTTTTTCCATGCAATGAATGTTTATTGATGCAAGTGGTTGAATGAATAATGAAAATTGGAATTGTTAGATTACCGATTCACCCCCCTCTCTCAGTAATATTTGACCTAAAAATAATAAGAATTAGTATCACATCCTTGGTCCTCTTTGTGGTAAGCCTAACAACTTGAGGAAAAGATCAAATGATGAGGAAGGAGCCTCCCAAGTTCTCTAAGGATAAATACTTGGTATGGTGTGATTGAATGAAGTTATACCTAAAGGGTATGTGAATATAGTACTGGATGCATGTCACAAATAGGTATATCATTTATGTTGGAAATATCACTATAGATGAACTGAAGGAACAACAAGGGGATAATCAAGAACATGAAGCCATTGTAAGTACGCTATCTGACATTGAATATGTTGATGTTCATGGGTTAGAAAATGCCTATGATGTCTGGGAAAAATTGAAAGTTATCTATGAAGGAGATATTCATTTGAAGAAAGATAAAGAAGACAATCTTAGAGGAAAATACGATGAAATGAAAATGGTAGGAGAGTATATAGAACAATATGGTCTAAGAATAAAAGAGGTTGTTGGTGCTATTAGACGTGTTGGTGGAACTATTGAGGAAGACATTGTGGTAAGTAAAATGTTAAGAAATTTATTGCGTGCTTATGCCATTAGAGTGTCTTTTGTAAATCAGATGAGAACATTTGATAATGTTACTATAGATGGACTAGTTGGTAAGATTAATGCATTTGAGATAAACAATTTTGATAAAAATATTCCTATAGTTGAGGATGCTTTCAAATCATTATTTTCTAATATACCAAAAAGGAAAGGTAAGTAAAAAATTCATGATTCAAATTACATGTTAATTTATGTAAGGGAACTTGAATTTTTCTTGGATGAAGGAAACATGGAGAGCTTGAATCTCTACTAGCTAAGAGACTTCCTAGAGGGACTGGTAAGTACAAAGGTAAAATTTCATTGAAATATTTCTTATGTAGTAACATTTGACGTATTTATTATACATTTCCTAATGGTGAACAAAATGATAAGTTTAGAAGACTTAAGGGAAAAGAGAAAAACAATTGTTTTTTTGCAGTGGATGAAGGTGTTACCAATGAAGAATCAGGAGACAATGAGGAAGAAGAGTTTGTGTTTGTTGTAGTGAAAGAAGATCCATTAGAAGGAGAAAAGGCATTGGTCTCCCACTTAAAAAAATTATGAATGGGTTATTGACAATGAGTGTTCAGAGCAAATGACTGGTGATAAGAGTAAGTTCATTAAACTTGATGAGTTTGATGGTGGTGTGGTAAGATTTGGTTAAAGGTAAAGGTATACTTTATTTGAATGGAAAGAGTAACACAGTGTTGGAAATAATAGGTATTGAGAGGGGGTGAATTAGTACTAATAAAACTTTTAGACTTTTACTGATACCCTTAAATAAAAACAAAATAAACTTCCAAATTATGAAGCATTTAATTGAAACTATAAAGTAAAAGTGCAATGAATCAAATGAAAACACATGTACACACATAAAAATATGATTTTTATCGTGGAAACCCTTGATCATAGGAGGAAACCATGATGGGGAGGAAAACCACAATCTTCTCACTATAGTAGAAAATAGTTCTCTATTAGAAGCTTCAATTTATCACTTTCTAGGTGACTCACCCTGTTAGGAGTGACTGATACCTTATTAGAAGTACCAAAAGTACTAGTAAAGACTACCTTGTTAGAGGATTTTAATCCCACTTATGCAGTGTTCACCCTATCAGTGGATTTACAATAAAGTCCTGCTAGAGACAACCATGTTAGGGGGTTTAGACTTGTTGAAACTATTAGGAAAACAAAAAATATTGACGTATGATATGCACTACTTAATGCTAATTAGATCCTTGATGCTCTGTACTTTTTTTGAATCCAATCATGTAACTCCTCTAGAAATAGCTTGATTATAGCTCAAGATCTTACTGACAATAATACTTCATCAACTTTGTCTACAAAATCAATAGCTAACATCTTATAACCTTATATACTATCTTAACCTTTGACTGTAAATCTGATTCGGGTTTCCATTTCCCTCCAAAATTAATTTTTTCAATCTTAACTAACTCACAAACACTTGAAATCCTTAGCATGTCAGAAAAAAACAATATTTAAGTTGTCATTCCCAATGTGAAATATTACTTCAATTTTATTCGCCAAAACATACCTTGGATTCATACACAATTCCATACACAATTCCCTAAGAGTAGACTCATTCAATTTATCGAACAATATACTATATTTTTCATGTTTTCTAGATTCACTCAATTGTCCACTAACATAATCAATTTATCTATTTAATCAAAACTGATTAATAACATTTAGCTTTTACCTTTTCACTGCACTGACCGCTTAATATTATCTTCACTTTTCACTATACCGGTGTGACCTAAGAGTCATGGTCACAAATCATAGTTCACATGTTGTCTTTACACCTTTAGTGTATTGATGCCAAAAATTGTCTCCGTTTACCGATTTGACCTACACCTTTTATTTTTCTCACTGATTACCTTACTCACTTGACTTCATTTTACCGATTGGGTATAACTATGTACCGGTTGGTATAACTTCATATACTTACTCAAAACACTCTCACCTATGTAATAGTTTACCAGCAATGACAACCATACTCCATAAAAGAATCATCAATGTCATCTACTAACACTCTTCTACCAAGATACTCCCCCTTTGGTATTGATGGAAAAAACTTATTTCAAAACTTCAAAACCTATACTCCATGTATAATTACATACTCCCCATGAATCTATAACTCCCCTTTGTACCATAGACTATATAATATATATAATCCTCCTTGTTAATCTTCTATATACTCCCCCTTTTGGGAGATGATGCCATGACTATAATAAATTTTTTATGTACAAGGGTTCTTATAACTTATAGTTTATAAAAAACAGACTTGAAATGTACCTTAGCATTGACAAGCCAATGCTCCCATGACTCCTTTAATGCTATCAAGGAAATGAAATGGCCATTTAAACCTGAAGCTAGCTCCTCCATATTCTCATTATGTTCATGTTTGGAGTACCTATCAATAATTATAATTTCTTAAGATATGAATGTATGATGTCCATGTGTGGATTTAATAATCCTTTCAATTCCATTAAATTCATCCTTATCCTGTCCTCTTCTACTTTGAGTTCCCTTTCCTTATGTATCAATTATTTTAGTTTTGCAGTATGATCCATCATAGGACTATTCAATGGGTCCAATTGGTTGAAAAGTGTAGCCAACTCTATCTACATCTCTTCCATCTTTGTCTTGATCTCAAAGGTGAAGTTAGTCAGAATAGATTTTTTTTTGGAGATTTTTCCAACCTCAAGTAACGAATCCTTGAGTTCCTTGACTAGTTCAAATAGTGAAACCTTTTGAAGAGAAATATTATGCAATAACTTCTCCATCATCACCTTCTCTACTTTTTTTTATCATTTCCTCTTCCATGTCATGATCTAGATTAGTGATTGCATCAACCAAACTTTTGAGTTAATCAATTAGATATGCTTCTTCATTAATTCTACATCAAGAACTAAGTCAAAAAGTATAGAAATGACTTTCCTAAGTATTTTATTTTTTTACTTCTTATGCTTTATCTTGTTCTACTCAGCCTCTTTAGCCAACTTTCTTGAAAATAATATCTATTCCATGGGATTTAATTTGTTTAAATTTATTTTTTCAGAATTTCAAATTCTGGATCATCTTCTTCCTCTTCATCTTCATCATCTTCATCTTCATCATCTTCTTCCATTCTCTTCCTTTTATTTTTCTCACTTCTATCCTTTGTGTTGGTTTATGAAGCTTTGGTGGTTCTATCCTTTGGTGTCTCAATTCCATATTCAACACTTTGCTCCCATGTTCTATTGTTATTTGTTTGAGTTTCCTTATTTACCTCTTTGTCATGTTCTTTGTCTTTCTATTGAACAAATTGTTTTTATTGATTTAACTAACCTTGGTCAGTATCCTTGACCTATTTTGTTGTTTCATTTGAGTGGTCAGTGGTCTCTATCATCTATTTTGTTTCCTTGCCCTTCTATGTTTCATCAATCTTGATTGTTTCACTATTAACTACATCATCATTGATCTCAACATGGTTTATATCAAGTGGGGAATGAAGTAGTATATCTTCAACTTCATCTTCAACCATGGGAGAATTAGGATTATTAGTATGATCATCAGCTATAATATTATCCATTGAGTCCTTTGTTAGGTCAATATGAGTAGCAAAATTTGTAATACTACCTAACATATCTCCTATTAGGGATTTTTCTTGTATGAATCACAATGCTTGAAATGTCTATGTGAATCCTGTGCCTTTATTTCTGATTCAGAGACAAGAAAAGCCTAATTGCTAAGGACTAAACAAGGTCCTTCTTCGTTTTTGAGTTCCACAACTACTCAGGCAGGTTTTACCTTTAATGATGGCTGTTAACACAGTATTTGTTGATGTGGACACTGATTAACTATGTATCTTTACTGAACCAACTTATGAATAATCTTGATGATGATCAAGCATAACCACTAACAAGATATTACCATGCAAATCATAG
>MU227658.1:709045-736390 GCA_018584345.1 Thuja plicata
TTTCAGAATTTCACATACCCTTAAAATATCACGAGACTTAGCGACCAAGGGTAATATGACTTAAGTCTCCTTATCGCTTGATCCTGTTTCTTTATCAAGCGATCACACGACAACTAATAGCATTCTGACAGATGTCGTCTTTTCTTTTGTCCATTTGAATAACTGAGTCATTGCCCTTTTCTAGCGATAACCCGACTGAGTAACTTACTTAACATCTAACAGTTAGTCGCATGGTCGTGACTGTTATCTCTTAACCGTCTTTTTATCACCAGACCACGCGACTAAAGAAAAGGCCTAACTGTTTGACTGAGCTGATCCAGCGATCACGCGACATGAAGGAAGGTGCAAGGTCTGAAGACATTTCGTTGACTTGCCTTTTCTTCATGCGATCACCCGACTGAGGGTGGGTCCCATTTCTTTCAAAAGCTTTATAACATAATATTAAGCGACAACCCGACTAAAGAATGATCGCTAAATCTCAATACATTGATGGAATATTCTGTTTCTTCACAAGACTAAGCGACACAAGGTAAAAGCAAAGTCGGGAGATCACTTGGCATATTCGTTCTTGGTTAAGCGATCAAGCGACCTGACTTAACATTTTAAATAGCACATGCCTTAAGTGAGTTGGAAAAGGTAATGAGGAAATATAAGACATGGCCAAGGGTTTTTTGAATGCATCGTTTAACATTTGGACTTAGGGTTTTTTCAGGGTTTATCAGGATTTGGCAAGGAATTAGCATGAAAACCTGAAAATTTTCAGAGGGAAGAGCAAGAAACAGGGAAAAACAGCAAAAATAGGAAATACAACCAACATCTCCCATTAATTATTTCAAAGTAATAGTATCATCTACTTGAGATGTACCTATTGTGGCTGTTACCTATGGTTGATCCATGTTGTATATAATTTTCCATGTCACCACTATTTCTTGTTCAATATCCTTCTCCTTTCCAGCTAATAGTATTGCACTTCTGTGGCTAATACTGAATATGTCTTTATACTTTTCAAGTGCTTCATCCACTTCCTTTATTGGCAATTGTGTCACAATATATATAAGCATCCTTTATCTTATTTCATTTTTAGTTTCAACTAGAGAATCCCATCTAACATAATTTTCATCATATAATTCATCATCAATATGATCTTTCAATCGATTAGGGACTTTGATGAATTTGTGAAAGTGAAATACAATAGCATCCTCAATTATATACTTGTCTTCATCAAATAATTTAGATAAATTAAAGTTACAAATGTTACCTATCATTCCATGTTCTTTTATTACCTTGGATACTTTAGTATCACTCTTAGGGATATTGAATTTAGTTTTACCAGACTTCCCCATGTCTGTTATCTCCTTTTTTGAATTATTTTTCTCACTATCTACATTTGTCTTCCTCTTCTTCTTGCTAGGAAAGGCCTTGGTTGTGATACCTCAGGTGGAGTTTTCCCCTTTTCATAAGTTTTTTTTTTTAGAGGTTGTGATGCATCATGTGGATTAGGGTCAGAGGATTTACCTTCATCAATCTTTTCCATTTTAATTTCTTCCACCGATGGAAATTTTGGAGTTTTAGTTTTTGTTTATGCTTGCTTTTTTTTTTTTCTCTTTGCATATGCAATTGGAAAGTTTTTCTTTTTCCAACTAGTGGAATTACTACCTTCTCTAGTTACAAACTTCTCTTCCAATTGAATTATAACCTTCTTTTATTTTATTTTCATTCTAGGATTTTTGAGTTCTAAGGTGATTCTCTCATAAGCTTCCTCAAATGTGGTTCATTCTTAAGCGGTAGTTCCAATAATGCATCTATGTTTAGGGTTACCAATTTTTCATCAATTTCATACCCCATTGTAGGTATCCATGAAATCCTGGGTTCTCCCACTTCAATTTTATAGGTGTTAGTGTCAACTAAGAAATAAATGGTATCTTTGTACTTCTTTACAATGTGTGGGGACTTCTATACCACTTGTGAATTCTATACTAAAAATCCTTAAAGTATCCCCACATGAAATTGTTCAATTTTGCACCTAGTTCACCTAAGTATTCATTGATTTGGTATAATGCAGGTCTATATGTCCTCCACATTACTATTCCTTTACTACAAAAGATATTTTGAACATATAATAAAATACATGCCAAACGAGATATGTTCTTTAGTGCTTGCATCTTATCGGTATGTATTCTCTTTAAGTTAGCCAACAACTATATTCTCATCATCTCCGCTAGGTCATATCTAGTACATTCCTTCACAATTCAATAAGCGACATGAATAGCTCTATAGAGTACACTGATTAACTAAATCACCTAGTAGACCTTGTAGCCAACAATCATTGTTTCAAAGAGAACCTCGTGATCTTCTATGTCATCTACCATTATGGCTCTCTGATCTTTCCTTGACTTGGTTAGTTTCTCAATTATCTTTGTGGATATATGTCTTAGGGCATATGGTTCCCCATCCACTAAGAATTTTATGATCAGATGAATTAATTCATTGGAAATCTTGATCGGTTGGTCGAGCCATATGAATTGATCATGAAAATGGCTTAGAGAACATCAAATCCACTCATCCTTAAATATTTATGGAAAGTCTAGAATATGTGCCAAACCCTTTCTCTAAAGATGTTTGAATTCATCCTTTAGTTCTCCATTTATGCACACTATGATATATTCCTTCTATATATGTTCATCTCCCAATTCAACAATGTTGCAATGGATAAATGTCCTAACATCCACAATCAAAAAAAACATGAGGTGGAATTAGGGATAGGGCATTAGTTTTGTCTACTTTTGCATCCTTCAATGGATATCACTTGTTTTCTAATTCCACTTCCTTAGTTATCTCAAACAATTTTGGTGTTATAATCCTTGATGACATGATGATTCAGTAAATTTACTTCTCTCACACTCAAACACACCAAATACCTCCAAATTGACCACCACTATGCTAAATAACTCAAATAGGGTTTTCAAATTTGCAGTTTGATCCTTTGTAAGTATTCAACATAGATAATTTGCAAAATTGATCATAATAGGTAACCACATTCTTCTCCTCTAAATGCTCTTTGAAATGCAAGGCGAATAATGAATAGATTAACCTAATTTGCCTGAAACGTTGTCCAACAACTAGTTTGGTATAAAAAATTTAATGCAGTTCACCAATATCACACTTTACTGAGTACAACCTCCATTGGTTAATGCTAAGAGTAGCATTGGTACATATATTTTTGCAAATGATAAAATCAGAGATGAAAAAATACATTTAACAACTTAGCTCTATGTAATTTATCAGAATTAACATCAATGCATCTCACTATGCAAATAGATATTACCACTTATTATTATAAGGGACCACTTTGATATAAAAATGAATTTTAGCCCCTAACAAAAAATTACATGCTTAGTTTGAGGATGAATCCCCTAAGCCAAAGGATGATGGGTTACATGTTGATGAATTGGCATATTATTTTATTTCTTCCTTCCTCACCCATATCTTCTTCATCTCATTCCTCACTTCTTCAACATTAACAATCTTTTTAGCTTTCCTGTCTTTATTTCTTGGTAATTGGTTTATGTACCTCCAATCTCTTGCTAGATGTCCAACCTTGTGACAATAAAAGAATGCCATACCTGTTGTCCTCCAAGGTCTAGCATTACCTCTAAGATTCCTCAATAGATAATTCACATCCATATATCCATAGTTTCCACAAATAAAGCATGTGACATTCATGTTTCTTTTTCTTCTTAGAATACTCACTAGTTTGTTAGGTAGTCTTGTTGATGGTACCATTAATCTAAATTTTTTTTCCTTGTGTCCAGATTTGTTGCATGTGTAACAGTAGGCATTGAAACTCCATTCAAATGATCTACTACTGGATCTTGATCTGCATCCATAAGCTTGATGACTATACTTATTGAAATTGTAACAATAACCATCAAAATGAGTAGTTCTTGGAACATTCACTGGTTTACTTCTACACACATTAGTAGTGTGTCTAATATTTCCACAATTGTAGTAAGTGGGTTTAGTAGGCTTCTTACCTTGTGGACAAAAATAAACCTTAGGAATATGTGATCATTTCTCAACACCAGACTTGGATGATTATCCTTTTTCAAAATTTCTATCACCGATATATCCTAGGAAAGAAGTATCCCTAGGTCACCTTTGATTCTTCAACTGATCATCAATATTATGTAATATTTTTTCATATTGCTTGATTTTTTCATTTGTCTCTCTTTCAATCTTCAAGTCCTTCAATTGTTCATTTTCCTGCCTCAGTGTTTTATTTTTAGTACACATTTGTATGTTTTCATCATTGGTGTCACGTAGTTGTTCATTCAGTGTATGGTTCTCATGTGTCAAAATCTAATGTATAACATCCGTTTCTCTAATTAGATCTTCAACATTCTTCTTTGAAATTTTAGTAGTCCTTTTTGTATCTTCATTAGCTTTCATGCCTTCAAGAATTTCACACATCGTTATGGCTTGAATATCTTGTTCTCTTTTTTTCATGGTTGCTTCTTTAGTCAAGATCTCATTCTTTTCCATCAGATCTTCTATTGCTTCCTCAGATTCCTTTGAGTTAACAGTCCCTTCAAATAGTTCATCAATTCTATCCATAATTTCTTTCAATTGTTTAGATAATTATTTTCTCTTTGCTAATGAGGTTTTTAGCTTGTTCTTCAACTCTTCAATCATCTCATTGGATGACTATGATTGTCTCTCATATCTATATCTTTCTATTTCCTTGGATATACTCTCCAAGTTGTCCAACTTTTACTCTAGAGATTCTAATCTCTGATACCAATTGTTGTAAATAAAGGCACTGAGAGGGGGGAGGGGCGGGGGGGGTTGAATTAGTAGTAATAAAAATTTCAAACTTTTACTGATGTCCTTAAATAGAAACGAAAGAAAATTCCAAACTATAAAGAATATAACTGCAACTATAAAGTAAAAGTGCAATGAATCAAATGACAACACATGCACACATATAACACTCTAATTTTTATCATGTAAACCCTTGGTTAGAGGGAAAAACTATGGTGGGAATGAAATCCACAATCTTCTCACTACAGTAGAAAAGAGTGCTCTATTAGGAGCTTACAATTTGTCACTTTCTAGGTGACTCACACTCTTAGGAGTGATCAATACCTTATTAGAAGTATCAAAAGTCCTATTATAGACTACCCTGCTAGAGGATTTTAATCCCACTTATGTAGTGTTCACCCTGTTAAGGGATTTACAATAAAGCCCTGCTAGAGACTACTCTATTACAGGGTTTAGACTTGATGAAACTATTAGGAAAAAAACAAGAAAAGTTGACCTGTGATATGCACTACTCAATACTAATGAATCCTTGATTTTTTGTACTTGTTTTGAATCCAATCACGTAAATTCTCTGAAAATAACTCTATAATTGCAGCTCAAGATCTTACTGACAATAACACTTCATCAAATCTTTCAACAGAAACAAAAGTGAGCATCTTATAACCGTATATAATGTCTTTACCTTCAACTAAAAACCTAATTAGGTTTCCATTTGCCTCCAAAATTGCTTTATTCATTCTTAACTAACTCACAAAAACTTGAAATCCTTACCACTTCGGCCAAAATCAAATTTAAGTTTTCATTCCAATGTGAAATATTCCTTCAATTTTATTAGCCAAAACATACCTTGGATTCATACAAAAGTCTGTACACAATTCCCTAAGAATTGACTCATTCAATTCCTCAAACAATGTACTAGTTTTTTCATGTTTTCCATATTCACTAAATCGTCCACCGACATAATCAATTTAGTCATTTAATCAAAAGTGATTAATAACCTTTAGCTTTTACATTTTCACTATGTTGATCAGTTAATGTTATCTTCACTTCTTCCTATATCGGTGTGACCTAAGAAATGCGGTCACAAATCATAGGGTATAGATGTGTACCAGTTGGTATAAATTCATATACTTACTCAAAACACTCTCACCTATGTAATGGTTTTCCAGCAATGACAACCATACTCCACAAAAGCATCATCAATGTCATCTACCAACATTCTTGTACCAACACATAGATGATGTTTGTTATCTGGATGGTCTAACACATAATTGATTAAGTGTGGGTCAATTAAATGATAATGGTTACCAAATGGAATTCAAAGGTGGTTTATGTAGAATTATTGGAAGATCTGGTGATGAGATTGCTACCAATCGGAAGACTAGAGCTAATTTATTTCATTTGAATATTACTATGAATAATTTTTGTGTTGCAAAATATAAAGATAGTTGGTTATGGCATAGAAGGGTTTTCCATGTAAACTTTGATAGTTTGATCAAAGTAAGTAAGACTAATGCAGTTACAGGTTTTCCTCAATTAGTCAAACTAGACAACAATATGTGTAAACAATATTAGCTGGGTAAGTTAACTAGTTATAGTTTCAAGAGAAATTCTTTTTTCATCTGAAAGTATACTCGATTTAGTGCATACTGATCTTTGTGGACCTATGAGACAGAAGAGTTATCTAGGTGAAATATATTTCATAATTTTTATTGGTGACTATTCTAGAATGATGTGGGGAGCTTTATTAAAGAAGAAGTTTGATGCTTTCCAAAAATTCAAAGCATTCAAAGCACTGGTTGAGAAGGAATCATGTAAGAGTTTGAAATATTTAAGTTCTGATAGAGGTGGTGAGTTTACTTCTACAAAATTTGTTAATTATTTTGAAGACAATGGAATTAAGAGATAATTGTTTGCACTAAGGAATTCACAATAAAATGGTGTTGCAAAGGGAAGGAAAAGAACCACCGTGGATGCTTCAAGGACTATGTTCATTCAAGGGGAAGTACCAAATGTTTATTTGAGAGAAGAAATTAGTATTTTTTTATACACCAAACCTGATGCAAGTAAAGAAAGGAACATATAGGACACCCTATGAGCTATGGTAAGGTCACTAACCTAGTATTAAGTATTTCAAAGTCTTTGGAAGTAGGTGTTACATTAAAAGAGATGATGATATTGGCAAGTTTTATCCTAAGAGTGATGAAGGTATATTCTTTGGTTATTCAACTAAACCTAAAGTATACATGTGTTTCAATAAAAGGACTAACAAGATGACTGAGAGTGCTAATATAAAGGGGGGTGAATACCCTGATAAATATGGTGATTCAAGAAAGAAAGTAAAAGAGGATAATTGAGATATTGTGTACATTGAACCATAAGCGCATGTACCACTAGATCAAAACAATGAGAGAGAATTGGTTCAACTGATAGATGAGGAAGCTCCTAGATCTGAACAAGTGATTCGTAGGTATGTGAAGATGGATCATTTAGTTGATCAAGTTTTAAGTGATAAGAGTGTAGGTGTTTAAACTAGAAGAAATATTAGAGAGAGTACTTGTTTTATTTCCAATTATGAGCCTAAGAGAGTGAAATAAGTGATCAAGGATGAAGATTGGGTTAAAGCTATGGAAGAAGAACTTGATAAAATAGAGAAGAATGATACATGGGAACTTGTTCCTAGACCTAAGATAAAATGTGATTAATACCATATTGGTTTTAAGGAATAAGTTAAATGAAGATGGATATGTGATTAGAAACAAGGAAAGGCTTATTTGCAAGGGTTAGCATCAAGAAGAAGGACTAGATTATGTTGATAATTTTTCTCCAGTAGAAGGAATGGAAGGGGTAAGAATTCTAATTTATTAATATTCTTACAAGAAGTTAATTTTTTTTCAAATGGATTCCAAGACAACATTCTTGAATGGAATTCTTGAGGAAGAGGTTTACATAGAACAACCCGATGGTTTTGCATTGGAAAAGGACATAGACATGGTGTGTAAGTTACAAAAAGAATAATATGGATTAAAACAAGCTCCAAGGGCATAATACGAAAGGTTACATTCCTGTCTTATTCATATTTTCCTTAATAGGAAAAGCAATGATAATAATTTGAGATGTCATTGATTGGGGAAATTAAATTCTTTATTGGATTGCAATTTTCACAATTTAAGAATGACATATATACCAGTAATTCCAAATATGTGAAAGAAGTGTTAAAGAAAATTGGTATGGATGACTCCAAACCAGTTGGAACCCCAATGGTAACAGGTTGTAAATTGTCTAGAGATGATTAATTTTATGTATTAGATGCTACCTTATAAAGATCCATGATCATTAAGCTACAGTATGTCATTTGAATAGTAGACCATATGTTTCTCAAGAAGTTGGTATAGTTGCCAGATTTCAATCATCTCTTAAAGAATCTCATATCATTGCAGTCAAGAAAATACTCAGATATCTGATAGGTATGGTTGGTTATGGACTATGGTATGATCATGATATAAATCTTTATTTTAATATATTTATTGATTCTGATTGGGTAGGAAATGTTGATGATAGAAAGAGTACAAGTGGTGGTGCATTCTTTCTTAGTGAAATGATTGTCTTGGACAAGAATAAAGAAAAGTGTATTTCACAATCAACAACAAAGCCAAAGTATGTAGAAGAAACTATAAATTTCACATAGATTGCATGGATGAAGAAGATTCTTGAAGGCATCAAAGAAAAGGTGACTAAACTGATAACTATCTTTTGTGAAAACACAACTGAAATAAATAATTCTAAGAATCTTGTGATGCACTCCAAGACTACACACATTGCAATTAAGTATCAT
The DNA here is from genome assembly GCA_018584345.1 of Thuja plicata. Lineage (NCBI taxonomy): Eukaryota > Viridiplantae > Streptophyta > Pinopsida > Cupressales > Cupressaceae > Thuja > Thuja plicata. The sequence goes on from MU227658.1 coordinate 717,702, forward strand.
TTTCAAAAAGAGAAAGTGCAAGAGAAAAAGGTAAAGTTGGAATATGTACCAACAAAGGAGAAAATAGAAGATATCTTCACCAAGACACTACGTAACGATAATTTTGAGTACCTTAGAGGTAATCTAGGGGTTATGCCCCCACCTGAAAAAAATTAAGATGTTTTAAGTGCATCAATCTATTAGATTTATTTCTATATCTTTTACTATGGGTTGATGTTCAAGGGACTACTCCTTAGGGGAACTAGTTAGACAGAGATGAAGACAAGTTGTTGGAGATGATATATTAAAATTATTGCCTCTTTGGAATTTTTGTAAAAGGGGGAGATGAACAAGAGGTGAATTAGTAAGAGGCATATGATAAAGAGAGAACCTGAGATAAGATAAGAGAATAGAAAAGATGCATCATAGGAGAGGAAGCATTCTTTGTATCTAGTTTTTGTAGATGATTACATGGCATTGTTGGTGTTTATATCAATGTCAAATGAGGAGATTGTTAGCATAACCAATGTTGAGTATGTTGAGATGTTATATGTTTGATAGGATGCTCAGTTATGATATTGTCATTGATGTCATCTTAGTGTTTGTTGGTTAAATGTGTACTTATTATGCTAATGTATGTTCAATAGGTTAGATAATGAGCTATAGTAAGAATTAGTCTGTGTGATTGTACAATAAGACTAAGTAATGTGTCTACATACTATATCTATGACCGCACAAGTTTATCTTATGTATTGTGTGAGTTATGATTGATTGAAGGTTGACTGGTTAACAAGAAAAACATGATGTAGCACAAAAGGAATGATTTGATGTTTGTGTCAACTAAGTTTGGATTCCAATGTTGTGGTCATGATATGTTTATCTGGATGATGTTATGAGGTTTTGGTTATGACCACATCATTAATTGATCATCGAAAGCCAAAGATTCAAGTGACACAAGGTTGTTCAACAAAGAGTTACAAATGTTATTTAGAACAGTTAGTAAGATCCTTGATGGGTGATGATGCACCATGTTTTTGTAAGTGATGATGTGTTTTAGAGATCATGGTGATGTTTTTGATTGATGAGGATTGATGAGTTGGCATTTTCTATGATCATTGTGATTAGATTTCTTTGAGGTTGTGCAAGAATGTTTAATAATGTATTGTGGTTTGACTTTTCTTTGTCAAATCAATGTGCGATGAATTTGAGGGCTGACTTGAGTTTGTTAGAAAGTGTTCAATATTTGTAACACATTTTAGGGTTTCTTCATTGAGCTAGAAATATTTTAAAACATTTTGTAAGGAAACTAATTTCCCTAATGAACATGTAATGTATAAATATGTAAAAATATGAAAAGAACAAGTGTAGATCATGGATGTAGAGGTGAAATTGAGAGAAGACAGAAGATAGAATATTTTCCACATGTGTAGAAAAGATTGAGCTTGAACTAGATCTGTATTAGTAGAGGAGAAGTGACATTTATCATATCATTTACTTGTTTATTCTTAACAGCTTCATCAAGCTAAATCCCTTAACTGAGTAGATCCTAAGAGGTCTAAATTGTAAATACTTTAACCAAGTGACTCTTTAATTAGGGTTTGAAACCCTTTAACCATGTTAATTCCAATATGGTAAAGCTCCTAACAGGGCTAGAGGTAAATCCATTGACCAAGGGACTCCTAACATGGTATTTCTCTTAACTAGGCATATTGTAAGCTTTCAACAGGGCTAAGCTCTTAACTAGACTTACTTCAGAAGAGTACAGATTTTAGTGGGTGCCATCCCCACACGTGGTTTTTACTAGTTGGGTTTCTATGAGAAAAACTTTGGTGTCATTATGTTGCATGTTTGTAGATGTTTACTCTTATTCTTAAGTTTTTTCATGCAATGAATGTTTATTGAAGCAAGTGATTGAATGGTTAATGAAAAGTTTGAATTGTTAGATTATCGATTCACCCCCCCATCTCAATAATCTTGGACATGATAATGCTAACAAGTTGATTGTGGCACACAATATTTTTTCATGTAAACTTTGATAAAATTGTAAAGATAAGCACTACAAGATAAGTTAGAGATGTGCCTAAGTTATTGAAGCCTACTAATGTGATGTGTATGGAATATTAATTGGGTAAGCTAACTAAATCTACTTTCAAGAGAAAGAATTATTCTTTAAGTGGATTGATAGATTTGATGCATACTGACTTATATGGTCCTGAAAGAACTAGAATCTATTATGAGGATAGGTATTTCATTTTATTCATTGATGATTATTCTGGAATAATGTGGGTTACATTTTTGAAAGAGAAATATGAAGACTTTAACAAATTTCAAGAGTTTAAAAGCTATGGTTGAGAATAAGATAGGCCTGAAGTTGAAATATTTGATATCAGACAAAGGTGGAGATTTTGCATGCATTGAGTTTAACCCTTTTGTGAAGAACATGGAATAAAGAGGCAAATGTAAACTCTATGAACCCCACAATAAAATGACATTGAAGAGAGAAGAAATAGAACTAGCTTAGACACTACAAGGACTGTGATGATTGAAGGAGATGCACCACATATCTTTTGGAGAGAAGCAGTTAGCACTATAGCCTATACATTGAACCAAGTTCAAATAAAGAAAGAAACCGGTAAGACACCTTATGAACATTGGTATGGTCATGTTCCTACAGTGAAATAATTTAATTTTTTTTTAAGAAAATGCTATATCAAAAGAGATGAAGACTTAGGAAAATTTGATCCTAGATGTGATGAAGTAATCTTTCTTGGTTATTCTACAAAAAGAAAAGCATACAAATGTTATAAAAAATGATTGAAAAAGATAATTGAATGTGAAAATATCAAAGTGGATGAGAATTATCATAAAAAATTATATCTTGTAGATATGAATCACATGATGAAGAAGATAATTAGATAGTGAAAGCACAAAATAAGAATTAGAATTAGAATGGTTTAGTAGAAAAAACAAAGAAGTTGCAAGTGAGGAAGAAAAGGAAACACAAGAGTCTTCTACAAATGCAAATATAGAGATTACAAGGTATGTAAGGGTATATCATTCATAAAAATACATTATTGGTGATAGGAATCAAGGTATTCATACTAGAGGAAGAATTGCTAGAAATGATTTTTTTTTGATTTCTAAGATTGAACATAAAGATGTTGATGAAGCATGCAAGATGAAAGTTAGGTTAAAGCGATGAAAGAATAATTAGAAAAGATTGAGAAAAATAAGAAATGGATTCTTGTTCCTAGACCTAAGGACAAAAATATAATCGGTACTATATTATTTTTAGAAACAAATTGAATGAATAAGGTGAAGTTGTTTCGAACATAGGCATACTTGTTTACAAGGAATGCTCATAGATTAAAAGTATTAATTTTGAGGATATTGTTGCTCCTGTTGCTAGAATTTAAGTTGTTACGATATTTCTTGCATATGCTACTTAAAAATATTTTAAGGTATATAAGATGGATATTAAGTCTACGTTTTTCAATGGAGAATTGGAAAATGAAGTCTACTTTGAGGAGCCTTATGGCTTACCTTTGACCAATGAAGATGACAAGGTTTGTAGATTGAAGAAAGAATTATATGGATTGTGTATTATCCTAAAAATGTATCATCCATAATTGGATGTCTTTTAGGGCCTATTAACCCCATTTTGGTGATTTTGAGATCTAACTATCGGTTATGCCCACTTTTTCCCTTTTTGTTGGCTTCTTTTTCACATCTCTCGATAGGTCTCCACCCTGCCCTAGGCATTTTGACCTAGGGGTATGGTCAAAGTTTGAATCTACCCCCACGGGTGAGTTTAAAATTAAACTTCATCCCTATAGGTCTTCCTTTTTTGGGCTTGAAGCCTGATGTTGAGACCCTTCTCCAATATATTTTTCATTTCTTTTTATGGGTCACCCTGGCCACATTTGAATCTCAAAATGAGTATGCAAGGATGATCTATCCCCTCATTTTGCATCACATAAGAGCATATGAACATACATCTAGCAATTGTGCTAAGATTATGCAAAATAAGCATTGAATCATTCAAGTGGTGAAGGCAAGGCATCCATCCAAGGTCTCCAATTTTTCATCCTAGATCCATTCAAGCATATCAATCTTCTTCCTTTGATGAATGATTTCTCTCCCATGATGGAAAAGTAGAGATCTTCTCAGTGCCGCAAGGAGGTTCCATATTCAAGTGGCATAACTATATTCATGATTTAGAGATGGTGAATATGGATCTCATGCATTGGTGAGGAAATCCTTGATCTTCCTACATCTTCATGAATTTGTATGATTTCTACATTCATTCATGAGGGTTTATAAAAGGTGAATAAAACATTTACCTTCATTTTATTTTGAGATATGCATTCCACTTGTAAATTTCAATTTTAATTCCTAAACGGGGGCTTGACCAAGGCAAGCCCCTTTCCACAAACAATTTCCCTTTCTTTCTATGTGTAGGAATATGTTTCATGATCTACAGAGCTAGATCAAGGAATTTTGTGGGTTAACTCAGAGGTTGGAATAAGAAAGTACATGGTCTCCAATAGAATAGTGTAGTCAAGAATCTCAAATTGTACCTAAAAATTCAACTTTTTCCTTGAGGCCTCATATTTTCACAGTCAGAAATTATAGGTGTCAGGGTCCTAGATCCATAACTGTTTGAGTCAGTGACACCATAGTGACTGGAAATTGCAGTTTTGAAGCTTCTTAACCTCCTAATTCCATCCAAGGTGCACAAATATTTATTCCTTCTTGAATTTTAATTTCATATATGTTATTGTATTAATTATCTTAGTTAATTTCTAGATATTTACTTGTTTATTAATCAATTTTGCATTAATTTCTCAATAGCAGAAATAAGTCTTATCCTCCTCCCTATGCACCTAGGTTTTAATTTTGCATACCTTCATCTTCGGTTATGCAAATAAAGATTACATATAAATTGGTTTGGTTTGTTTATTTTCCAATGTATACCATAGGACCTTGGTGAGTGATTTCTAACTTAGCATTGCTCATTTTTTTCCCCTATACATTTTGGTGAACCTACCACTTTCATGCATATTACCTTCTATTTATGTGATTCATTAGAAGTTATTTTTAGGTGAATTATTTATGTGTTTGATATCTAGATCTTTTTTATATGTGTTTATATCATTTTTATACCATTTATGAATTTGGATATTTTGTTAATCAAACAACACATTATTTCTTTTAATCTTAAAGTTGGGTTAGATCTACATTATTATGGTGTCTTACATGACATTACATCTCCTAGTTTCAAACAAAAGCTTTTACATTTCCCTTTCATTTATTTATTTCATGAGCATCATTACTTTGAGTCCTTGATATAGTATTACCATTGGGCTATGTGAGTTATTTGGTAATCCTATTTATCACTATCATATTTAATAACTTGGTAAGTGAATTAAATTAATTAAAAATTAAAGTTCTAATCAAAGGTTCATGGGAATGAGAGAGAGCCATCTAAATGTTATTGAACCAACTATATTATTTGAAGTAGTTGCTTCCTGTAAAGAAACCCCTCCAACCATATGGTTGGCTATTCATTTTGGGGAACTTTTGGGGGAAGGGATTGGGAAGGAGATTCAGAGAAGAATACATTTAGGAATTAGGAGAATAGCCTTTGAGTTGGTGGATTTATATGAGGAGAGAATATTTTTTGATCTCACAAGGAATAGGTGGTAATCATAGAGAGTGAATACTACCTATAATCTTGGAAAGGAGATTCTGGTCTGTACGGGAAGGTTGAGAGCTGAAGATTTTCTCAATATCAAAGGGTTTCTATATAGGACTTCAGGTAGGGTTTGGAACCAGGAAGGATATCCTTGTGCTTGTCTATTTGTATTTGGAAACATATATGATAAATATTTTTACTTGGTTTTTTGTGAGTAGATGTGCATAATAGTTGTTTAGGATATAATTTATGCAATAGTATATTGTTTAGGAATAGATAGGAGAACCTGGAGATGAATAGTGGTTGTATTGTTTTGAATTATTCCTTATATTTTTTTTATGGATTATGGTATATTGTTTTGAGTGTGAGTTAAATTCTTTGTGAATTTACATTTTTTGGAAGTTTAGCGGGTCTTTTAGCACTGCTCTCTATTGTTAGCCTTTGTGCATATTTGTTTCATTTATGTCTTTTTGTGAGTTTTGACTCTAGATTGGTTGAGGAGTTGAATTTGGTTTTGTGGTTGATATGGGTGTGTAAATGGGATACCTCAAATGGGTATACCTCATAAAACATTCCCAGGACCCCCACCATGCTCAATTCTAACTGTACAATCAATCTGGGAGTGAAATCTGAGCCTTCTAGGTAGTAATTCGTATGAGTTAGCATGATTGGCCCTATTTAATCATACTATCCCATGTGTATACTTGTACTATCCTATGTCTATACTCGTAATATTCTATGATAATAATCATATTGGTATCTAGTTCATCTAGTTCATTTTTTGGCACTTTAGGATATGAGTTTTATCTAAATTTTGTGTTCTTCTGACCAGGACTATGTTTGCATCTATTTGAATCTCTAAAAAATTCTTTTTTTTTGTTTGAGGTCACCCCTATATGATATCTTATTATTTGTGAATCCATCCTTAGTTTTTATGCTTATTTGGTAAATGTTTAATGGTTGGACTCATCTTGAGGATTTTGGGATCACAGGAGAGAGTTCCTAAACTTATGTAGTGAGTGTCTTGACTAGTTCAGCTCCATTAATGAAATGTTTGGGTAGAGATATTAGGTACCCTAGGTGAGTGGATCACCATAGGTTCTAAGACCCAAATACATTGCTAGGGGATTCTATGGGAGAGTTATTAATCTAGAGATAACCATAAAATGAACTTGGGATTTTTAAAAAATAATAAAAGATATGTAATGCTATAGTCTACATAGACCTATTGGAATACCAGGACCATGATTAATTTCTAGGGTGGATCTTAATTAGAAGGGGACCAGTGTTACATGGTTTCTAGGGTAGATCCCAATAACCAGACTATTTGATGACACTCACCTAGGTGGTATTGTGGAACCCTTACTTTTGTGATGTAATGTGTTGGTATTTTGTTTATGGGTTATGTTTTACCTTTCATATTTTTGATTTTTTGGGAAGGTTACATAATAGCCTTAGGTTTCCTTAGATCTTTTGAGTACATTGGTTCTAACTCCTAGCATGAGGGATTGGAAATTCACAGTTTCACATGGTTGGGTGGAAATTCTTTTCGAGGGATTGTCAGTGGTTTGTGAATGACTTGGCTTGGATTCTGGTTTAGAAGATGATGAATATTCCTACTTACATATCATGTACTTCAATGTATTATAATTCAAATTTAATTATCTAGTGTAAGCCTTGTTGGACAATATGATGTAATTGTAATGAAATTGAAAATAAGAAGCTATGTAATTGGGAAGGGTAGTTTTAGGAATATTTAAAAAGGGATTTTCATTTTTAATATGGAATATTGTAATGAAGGATTTTAGTTGTGAAATTTATACCCTATCTCTCTTTATCTTCTTGAAATGTAGTTGAAAAGTAAAGATTTCCTAATGAAAAGTTTAATTATGTTTTGGTAAGAACAAATAATTTATGCTTAGGACATAGGTAATTGAGAAATAAATTCAAAGATGAAGTGTTTAGTGATAAATGTTATAAAAGCATATAAAAGGAGAAATAATGTTATCTCTTGCCTTATCTTTAATAAAAGCTAAGTGTTATGTAAATTAAATAGAAAATAAATTCATGAGATGGGTTAATGAATTAGTAGTGCTAACATTAGTAATGACCGTTAGGGAACCTTTAAGGACATGTTCTTACTTGTGAATTAATAAGGAAGTAAAATTATTGGTTTTATGGAATATGTATATTAATTAGTTTCTTTTCTTGGAACTTTAGACATTGTCCTTCTGGGTTCCCTAGCAAGGGTGTTACATTTGGTATTAGAGCCCTAGGTTTCAACACTAGGAGCTCTAGGGTCTATTTTAATTTAACTAAGTCATTCCTTCTCATTGTATACCAGTAAAAATAGATACTCTTTGTTTATGTTATACCACTTTTCCAGGATGCCTCACATCACCCACAAAAGAGATAAGGGAAGAGTTCAAAATTATTACCAAATATCTCAATAAGAAAGTTCATGAGGGGATTATGAGGAAGAGAAAAATCATGGTAACAATAGGAAAGAAAGGAATGAGAGTCAGAGTAATGACTTCGAGGGGACTCAAATGATAAAACTTATGCAAATTTGTTTGCAAAGGCTTGACACCATCTAAAATAATTTGAATCATGAGGAGGTAAACCATTCTCACCAAAATGCTAGGGAAAGATATAGAAGCCCTAGGAGAAGGAAATAAATACTAGATAATGAATCCATGGACACCACCCATATAAGGGACTTACTCAGATCCAAGTTACCTCTCTTTAATGGAAATGAATGGGGAGCCTCAGTAGAAACATGGCTATATGATCTTGAAAGATGTTTTTCCATGAATCCCTTTAATAGAAATATGAAAGCCAAATGTTGCATCATGCACTTAAGACAATTTTCTTCCACTTGGTGGTGTATGGAAGAGGGAACAATTTAGGTTAGCATGTACATTCTATCCTGGGAACTATTCTTAGAAAGTTTTAAGGATCATTTTTTGTTAGACCAATGGATGTAGGATAGAGCAGAAGAGTTTCATTATCTTAAGAAATCAAACATGACTATAGAGGAGTGTGAGAAAAAATTCTATGAACTTAATCCCTTCTCAAGATATTCAATAGATATGCAATTGTATTTTGAATGTAAACAAGTATGTAAATATGAAAGCTTGGACTCGATATTAGAAACAATAAACCTCCATGATTGTATGCTTGGAATCCACTTTGAAGGAAGAATGAATGAATCTCGAGGATGCACAAAGGATCTTGAAGGAAGATCACACCACCATGATGGATAGACCTAGGGTTTGAATGATGAATCTTGAATGCTTGAACCAAATCCCTTTAAAGGCTTGAATGCTTGAATCCTTGATCTTCAATGGAGAAATTAAATGGTTGAGAGGAAGAATTGAAATCCTTGGTTGGACACTTGAAAGGTTGAAAACATGTAGAATGAGGGATGCTTAAATTACTTACCCTTGTTCACTTGGATTCTTGCTTAGGAAAAATGAGAGGAGGAAAGATTCCTTATATACAAGTCTAGGGAACAATATTCTAGAGAGGCCTACATAGGAGAATTAGATTTAAATTAGAAATATACCCCTAGAAATGGACCTATAATAAATATAATTTAAGAGTCATCACTTTGAAACCCAAAACAACAGACCGAGAAGTGAGAAAATGAACTTTTGAATGTCCCCTAGCAATCAAAAAATTTTCCAATTGGAAAAGGGGACCTAGGTCGAGGTTGAGGTCAACCTTGACCTAGGTCAGGTTTGAGGTTGACCTTGACCTAGCTCAAGGTTGAGGTTGACCTTGACCGAGGGAGTTAGAACCCATGGAAAATGTGCTAGGTGGGATAAAAAGTGCCCGGAGAGGCCCAATCAGGGTCCTAAACAAGCATAGAAGCTAGAGAGGGTGTAGAAATAAGAGGACAACATGATGATGGTCTAAAAACCCCCCTAAGGAGGGCTAAAAATTCTTAACATGGAAGTGCTTCCATTTTAAGATGATACATTAAGCCCCCACTTTAGTGGGATTATGGAAATCTAACATACTCATCGTAAAGTTAGAAGAAAGACTCTAGTGGATCACAATGAGCTAGAACATCACTTAGTCAAGGAAATGAGCCACCGGGCCAAGTATTATAAGTCAAAATACATGCACAAAGGTATGAAAGAAAAGAGAAATTAATCATAGAAAGCATAAATGACTACACAAGCAAGACAAGAGCAATACTATAAATAACATAGCTTCATGATCTAATCCTACTAGCATAAAAGCGAAAGAGAGAAAAGAGAAAGTGATTACCTCGCCTAGTAATATGCCCATCTTACCATGAATCACCAAGGAGGGAGAGCCCAATAGGTTCACCCATAAACTATGTTTTGTAATTTTAATGCGTCTTCTGACGGCTTTTGGAATACCCATAGATCCACATTCTTGTATCACTATGGAATATAAAATACACGTCTCTTTAGGATTTAGAAAATTATGTGAGTTACCTTCCAAGGATTTAGCATATTTGAATTTGAAAAATGCATATCTCTTTAGGATTTAGCAACTTATGTGTTTTACCTTCTGAGGATTTAGCAATAATAAAAGTAAAAATTAAAATGCGTGTCTCTTCAGGATTTAGCAACTTATGTGCGTTACCTTCCGAGGATTTAGCATGTTGTAAAATATAAACTATAGTATATAAGGGAGACCCTATATATGCCCCCCTCCTTATCATGGCTACCTAATAGATAGGATAAGAAAGAGAAAGGAGGATACCTACTTCACAAAGTAAGGAGATATCTTGTTAGAAATAATGTACACTATAGTCTTAGCAAAGAGTATTGACCCTTACATCTAAGAGCATAGATAATCATGAAAAGGATATGTCACTTATGGAAAAAGGATCCTCAAAGAGGAAGAGATCTTATCAACAATATTCCCACCCTAGAGGAGTGCTTAGGAGAAAATATCATATTTCAAAGAAAAGAAAAGAGGGATCAAAGATTCAATCATCAAGCCCCTTGCGATAAAGAGGAAGTGGAATCTTGGAATGAAGGAATCAAACTCTAACCCAAAGAAAGGGAAAGAGTTTATAAAGAACATAATTTTTAAAAAAAAGAAGAAGAGCTGATGACCTAGGACAATCACCTCTCATATAAGAGGGTACCCATAGCCAAAACATAAGTCTTTTGTAAGGAAATAATGTTTCAGAATAAACAAATGCCACTAAGCTAAGGAAAGTAGATCCTTTGAAAGAGAGAAAGAAGGAAAACCTTACCCCCCAGGGATAAAAGCAAGGGATATACCAATCATATCAAGAGATATTGTAACAAAGAGATGTCTTTATAAAAGAAATATCCTAGAAAATATATCATGAATATTAGAAGAGAGCTATGGATGATTATGAGAAAAGGACGGATGTATGATAATACAATACCATAGGGATAGAAGAAAGAATAAACAATTAAGCTCAAAACAAAATACATGCTAAGAGCATAATGGATCCTAGAAAAAATGGAAGAGATAACTCTTTCCCCCAGTGAAGAGAAAAGAGGGAGAAAGATCTATATTATTGAAGAATGAGGGGTATGCCTTGTATGGAAATTATTAATAAATTGTAATACCACATGAGAGTGAGATATAATTCCTAAAGAAGCTCTTTCTCTAACATACATCTTGAAATGCACACAATTAGCAAGTAAATGTGTATTACTATAATGAAAAGGAAGTTTGTATTTGGAGAGAGCGTCTTTCGGCATAGTATTAAATATTTATTTCTTAGAGTTCATTAATTGAACATAGGCCTTCTTAGCCACATCTTCAAGAGTATCAGGGTAATCGAAGGAAGGTGTTGGAAGGAGAATATGAAGAGGAGGGCGATGATCTAAATCAACCACCTCAAGTTGAGATAGTGGAAAGCCTAGACCATGCTTATATTTTTTAGGGGGTAGAGGAATCAGATATTTAATACCATGTTCATTAACACCAAGCTGTAAACCCTTATAACCTTTTTTAGCCACCATATTGTATCCTATGGTGTACATATCTTGTAAAGATTCTATAGGAGGTGATTGTTTACGGTGATCATAAGAAAATGTTGTGTAAGGTGAAACAATAGGTTTAGAAGAAGTTTCTTTGCTGTTCCCTTTAACATCATCATGGATCAGATAAGAAGGGGAAGGTAAATCAAAGAATTATTGAACATCTGTATCATGAACCATAGTCTGAGCCCCATCACGAGTATGGGAAGAACTAGGGATAGAAGATAGAGAAATAGGAGTGAGAATATTGGGAATTTGATTAGGAAGGATAGGATTAGGATTAGGAAGATTAGGAACTAGATTAGGAATGATAGGATTAAGATTAGGAAGGTTAGGAAATGGGATATCATCTACCAAATTCTTTAGATAATCCAAAAGAGCCATAAGTCCACTACACAAATCCTTAATGAAATTTTTGAAAGTAGGAAGAATAGTATTAGTTAATCTCAAAATAGAATAAGCAAGGGAAAAATGAAGAGTAACAAACATGATGAAATGGATGATAATTTCATAAAAATCATAAGTAATATAAAGAGATGTTAAAAGAAGAATAATGAGGAAAATAACTATACCCCAAAGCATCTTAGAGATCTTCATAGTGAATGAAATGCAAGAAATGTTTTTTGTATTTTAATGAGTATGTAGATTTTTTGTATTCTAAAATTCAAGAGCATAAAAGAAAACTAATTTAGTATGTATGCAAAAGATAGTCTCTAAGGAAAAGAGGCAAAGCATCTAACACCAAAAAGAAAGAGTTGTCTATCGCGGGTTCACCAAAATGTAAAGGATAAAATGATGGAGTATATATGTGGGGTGGATGAGTGAATGTGTGTATGTATGTGTATGTGAATGTATATGGTGTAAGGTATAAAAATGGTGTTGAGGAGAAGATAAGATTCTCTTCTTAGCCCCAAAATTCACAAAGAAAAGATCCACTTTGATCAACCATAAGAAAATGGTTAATGCACAAATGCATCAATCGATTAGAAATAAGAAGAAAGAAGAAATCCTTACAATCCCAAATAATGGATGAAGAGTATATCATAGATTTGAATTTATTAAAACCTTAATTGAAATGAAACATTTAACTTCGATGTAGAAGATCTAGAAAATCCTATTTTCTGATGTCTATGTTGAGTTTCGGGAAATTCTGCAACTAGATCTGGAACAGAAACATAGAGACGAACAAAACCAGAAATATTTCCTTTTCTAAGTCATGTCAACCTTGACCTTTTTATAGGGGCACAATCATACCCCACAATGCTGAACTTGACCTACACCAATCTGACAGAATTTATGTTCACAGATCTTGGAAGTTGGCCGAAAAGGGTATCCAAATCTATTCTTAAATTTGATGTCCTTTACTTGTACCTACAAGAAAATTGTTTTTTTTTTTTTTTTTTGGGGGGGGGGGGGGGGCTTTCCTTAGTCAAACCCCAATTTAGGAATTAACTTTGAAATAAATAATTGAACTAGAGAAAGCTAGCAAGTAGTAGAAGTAAATCTAACAATGAAGCTACGATATTCAATAGATATACAATTGTATTTCGAATGTAAACAAGTATATAAATATGAAAGCTTGGACTCGATATTAGAAACAATAAAACTCCATGATTGTATGCTTGGAATCCACCTTGAAGGAAGAATGAATGAATCTTGAGGATGAAAAAAGGATCTTTAGGGAAGATCACACCACCATGATGGATAGATCTAGGGTTTGAATGATGAATCTTTAATGCTTGAACCAAATCCCTTCAAAGGCTTGAATGCTTGAATCCTTGATCTTGAATGGAGAACTTCAATTCTTGAGAGGAAGACTTGGAAACCTTGGTTTGACACTTTAATGCTTCAAAACATGTAGAATGATGGATGCTTGAATTACTTAGCCTTGTTCACTTGGATTCCTGCTGAGGAAAAATGAGAGGAGGAAAGCTTCCTTATATACAAGTCTAGGGAACAATCTTCTAGAGAGGCCTACAAAGGAGAATTAAATTCCAATTAGACCTATACCCATAGAAGTGGACCTATATTAAATATAATTTAATATTCATCACTTTGAAACCGAAAACAACCGACCCGAAAGTGGTAAAATGAACTTTTGAATGTCCCCTAGTAGCCAACAAAATTTCCAATTGGAATGGGGTGGGATAAACAATGCACGAAGAGGCCCAATTAGGGTCCTAAACAAGCACAAAAGCTGGAGAGGGTGTAGAAATGAGAGGACAACATGATGATGGTCTAAAAAACCCCCTAAGGAGGGATAAAGTTCTTAACATAGAAGTGCCTCCATTTTAAGATGATACATGAGTAATTATAAGTTGAGAAACTAAAGCAGACACTAAGCAAAGACAAAAGAAGGGAAAACATGTTAAGGATGTCCAAAGAATAATGGTTAAGAAGGGAGATAAGTCAAATGGTCTAAATATTTTGCATACGGTAAAAGAAAGGATGCTAGAAGTAGATGTTCCCACTCTTCAAAAGGGAAGTAAGAAACCAAATCTAGAAATGTGACAAGCTTGGCCATTCAGGTTGAGGATGGAAATATTGTTACTGTGAAATAAGATCTCTCCAACATAAAATATACCTCTATTGATATGGTGCAACTTTTGTCACAGATCACTATTAAGATTCCATTGCTAGAAATGATAAGGATTGAGGAACATAAAGAAAATACTTTGACATGGGTAAATAGAATTTCTTCCATACAGATTCAGAGACTAGAAGGAAATGAGAAAATGGGAAATGATGAAGACAAATATCAAAATAAGGGAAAAGAGTCAGAAGAAATAATTTAAAAGATCCCTTTGATTTACTTAAATACTAATCACGCAAATAATCCCTTGGGAATTGTGAATCTTTTTTCTTGACTCTGGTTATCAATGGTAAGAAGATAAACAATTTCATGATAGATTTGGGAGCATCTAACATAGTTATGACTACAGAAATAATGAATTCAATGTGATTGCAAGTTGATACACCCCATGGAAGATGTCAAGCAATGAATTTTGGAGAGGTACCTATCATAGGTACTAGTAAATCTCTGGCTTATAGACTACATGCATATCTAGAAAAGGTGCTGAAAATGAGTGTCTTAGTGGTTAATATTGAAGGAATTATATTTTTCCATTAGTATATACAAGGAAAAACATGAACTAAACCATTGGTTCACACTATATTGAAAGACAGGGTACAACACTACTCGACACCAAGGTTACCCGATATTGCAAAGTACAAAGTATCCTGACAAACACTATTTAGTGTTACCCAATGACAAAAAGGACAAAGGAACCCGACGAGTAACAACTAGTGCAACCCAATAGAACAATAAAGAGAGGAACCCAAAAGATGTAGGGAACCTAATAAACAATTCATTGAAGGAGCATTGACAAAATTTTAGTTCAACCCAACGATCAAGAACTGACAGTCAGTTACATCCTGCAAAAAATTGGATCTGACTTTCCACGTCAAATAAATCACTAAAGTTGTATATTTAGCTTCTTGATTTGTTTTAAATCTATTATGTGGGGAGAAAGAAATGTAATTATTATTTTTTTAATCAGTTTAACTATTTTAAAACATGCAAACTAAAAGATCAAGGTCAATTTGTATACCTTGGATCTAGAGTTAACTTTGTAATGCGTGATTCTAGAATAGGTCAAATACTTGTATAAATAGATGCTCAATATAATGTGAACATGTTGTTCAATGATTATTGTAGCCACTGAGAGCATCTAAGGATCAGACAAGAGAATTCATGCAGAAGGACAGAAAAGGATCAATTCAGTTTCAAGAACAAAAACACAGGCTACCGAAGAGCAGGAAAAGGTATTAATCAATCACTATAGGTGATATTCATATTATAAGAGCTTTAATGGATCTATGATCATAAATTATAGATTTTATATTGTCAAGTCAAACATATTGTACTCATTCAAACAAGTATAGTACACTTAAGAAATCCTTTCAAGGAAGGTGGACCTAATAGTCCTATTGTAAATCACTTAACCGAGTGCACACTTCAATCAGTGTTGCTAAAGCTCTTAACAGAGTAGATCTTAATAGGTCTCCACTTTAATACTCCTAATAGGGTAGATCATCAAAAGTGATCAATTGTAAGCCTTTACCAACTCCCTTCCATTCTGCAGATAGTGAAGTTTTGTGGGTGTCATCCCTACCGCAGTTTTTACTTTCTAACATGAGTTTTCTATGATATCATATCTTGTGTTATGTATTTATTACTTTCATGAATGTTTCTATGAATGTTGCAAACAATTAAAGATCATGAATTAATATTACATGCATAAGAAAGAATATCAGATATGGTCGGTAAGACAATAAAGATTGTTTACTAATGATGAATGGTGAAAAGAGTTAAAAGTTTTAGAGGTACTGATTCACCCCTCCCCTCTTAGTACTACTTCCCATTAATCTCAACAATTAGTATCAGATCTAAGTCTCTTCATGAAAATATTAAAGGCTTAAGAGAAAAGATCATACAATGGAGAAGTACAAAATTGATAAAAATATTGAGAATAAAAAGCTTGAAATACAGATGTTCTATGAACAGTATAAAGAAGAGAGAATCAAGATGAGAGAGTTGTTGGATGAGAGAAAAGGTATGGAAACTCAGAGAAATGAAAAAGATTATCAAGAAGAAGAGATTCTAGATTTCTTTGAATCTTCAAGATCAAATACAAGTAATGTATCAGATATATCGAAAGCTAACATCACAAATCTAAAAGAGATCAATCAATATTTGACAGAGCAAATAAAGATGCTGCAAATTGGCCAAGAGACCTAGATGGTAAGAATGATTGATGTAATGAGTTCTGCTAGACAAGATGAAACATAAAGAACACTAGCTATTGATGACAAGAGGAAGATTACAGAGAAGCTACAAGAGAAGGAGTTAGAAATTCGAAGACATGTTGAGCATCACCATGAGATTACAAATCAGATTATTCTTATGAGTCAATAAGAAAACAGAATGAATATAGAACTCATTGAAAGAGTACAGGCTATTAGTGAAACAAGAGAAGAGAATAAAAAACTAAAGCATGAGGTTAGAGTTTAGCAATAACACAATGAAATTATCAGAAAGGCTGAAGAAAACAATAAAAAAATAGATGATTTTCTTGAAGGACAACAAAGAGTCAACAACAACAATGGTCTAGGCTTTATTAAAAATGGAGAATCATCAAATCAAGCCAATCCAAAGAATGTCTATGAAAATCCAAGACCATGAAAGCTTACTTGTAATCACTATGGAAAGCAAGGCCACACATCAAATGTATGTAGAGGCAAAATGAAAGGTATTCCTAAATCTACATCTTCATTCATAGGATTATGTTTTAAATGTAACAAGAAAGGACATAAAGCATATGAATGTAACTCTAAGATGGAACAACCAAAGAAGGAAACCTACATGAACAAATACTGTCCTACATGAAAAATGAATGGGCACACAAGCCTTGAATGCTGGAAAAAGAAAAGAAAAGCATGGAAGCCCAAAGGTCAAGAAACTCCCTATTAACCAAAGAGAATTGATAATCAATATGTATAGGACTACAATACATGGAAAAATTGTACAACATGTAGGAGATATGGTCACATTACTACAAACTACATGAGAGAATGGACCAAAAGGTATAGAGGCTGGACAAACCCCAGAATGGAATGCTTACACTGTCATAAGGTTGGTCATCTCAAGAAAGACTACAGAGACTGAATGATAGAGACAAGCACATATCCCAATGGAAACACCATTGAGGATTTTTGGAGGGCTAGAGAAAATATGTGGAGAAAAGCTTCAAGCAATGATGAAGCTGGACTAAGCAATGCAAATGGTGACACCCCATCCAATGGATCTGGTGACATCACTGCCCCCACTTAAGCTAAACAAGTAAGTATGGAACTACACTACACCAAGTCATATTTTGTATCAATTATGTTATATTGTTAGAGTAATTATCTGTTTACACTTATTAATTAGATCACTTTGATTTAAATAATTAAGTTGTTTATTACTCTATTTTACTTTAATCTTTCTCTTAGGTGCACTATAATTAATATTTATATTAATTATTAATGTGCAACCTAGCTTTTCTAGTTTTAGGGTTTCATTCACCTTTATAGGTTGAACTTTGTAGTTCTCTTTTGATTAATTTAGATTATAATTTTGCTCTCACTTTTTGGGCAACTTCTAAGTTTTTCTCTTTCCCTCTTCTAGCTTCTCCATTGCAACAGGTTTCTTGCATGCAGGTGTTCTTCAGGTTCTGTGGATTTGTATCTCTCAAATCTTACATGGTATTAGAGCTGCCCTGCTGCTGCCTGGTCTGTTGTTCTTGAAGCTGTGATTTGAAGATGAAAACCATAGCTTCTCTAGGGTTTTTTCTTCAATCTAGAGGAGGCTCTTTTGTCTGGAGAATTTTGAGCAAAAATGGATGCTTCCATTGCGTTCAAAGGGCCTGGGAGATCAAATTTTCATATAAAGTTGGCTATATTTGGCCACAGTAGCTTCTACCAAAATTTTTTGCCCCCTAAGGCCATACAACACACTTCCCGAGGCAAAATCATACAATTTGTTTTAAAAAAATGCCCCTTAGGGCTTGCTATAGAGTGTAGCTGGCCGCAGCCCACTGTGCCATCGCTGTGCCACCCCGACGCCATCGCGGCCCGACCCATGCCCAGCCTCCAATCGGCGCGCTGCTCTCGCCATCGCTCAGCCCTCCGCCAATATAGTGCCACCTGGGAGCCACTGTAGAGCCACCTGGCCACCACCTCCACCGGCTTGTGCCACTAGAGTGCCACCGCCTATCAAACCCCTAGTGACTGTAACCACCTGAATTTGGTCTATCGCAACTATAGACCCTATTTTCCCTAAGTGTGATCATACCCTCGATTTATGTCCAAACGACCCTGTTACTGCTTGGTATAATTCTTTTAATCAATTTAATGTCCTAGGTGATTTTTATCACTGATTTATATTATCTATTATAGCCATA
>MU227658.1:759608-777908 GCA_018584345.1 Thuja plicata
CATTAAGGAATACTTAGCAACTCCACCCACTTGAGAAAGTCCACTTTCTCAAGCTTGACCTCCTTAAGGTCCACTTCCTCAAGCCATCTTCTTACCCCCCCCACATGCCTTATTAATGCCTTCATTAATATGAAGACCTTAAGCCCATGTCTCTCCCATGCCTTATTAATGCCTTAGGCATTAATAGCTCTTACATGTTCATTTATTGGGCCTCCTGATTCATAAATGAACCTTGTCCCCCTCTCTCTCTCTCTCTCCCATTCTTCTATAAATAGAAGCCTATTTTGAGAGCAAAGGAGCCTTCACTAGAGATTGAAATTGCATTGTTATGCTGCTAGAATAATCATAGAATTGTATTCCATATTATCACATGCTAGATTACTATTTCTATTTCATCTTTTAGAATTAAAATGCATGCTTTTTCATCATTTAGCTTGTTTTTAAATCAAATCCTTCATGCTAGGTTGTATTAGTCACTGATTCATAGCATATTCTGAGGGCTGATATGTTGTTAATCACACTCCTCCTAGTTAGTAGACAATAAGTTGATTTTAGTGGGTTCTCTATGCTTTTCATGCTTTTACTAACCCCTTTGATGCTAATATAATGACTTATTGAGTGGTTATGTTGATTCTGACAGGTACCCATTTACACACACACAGTGACATCATCATTTTGGGGGTGACATCATCATTCTGGCGAATGGTAATTTTTGCCGGCGACCAGTAAACATTTTTTGGCAGATAGGCTTGTGACGTGCTGACGACCGTCAAATTTTTTCCCAGGTGCTATGATGATCATTTGACTGTCAAATTATTTGCCGTGACTTGTTTTTTCCAAAAAGCTCTTTTTCGGAGGTTCAATTGGTTTTTTGGCCATAACTTTGGCATACGGTGTCCATTTTTGAAAAATGAAATATTGTTGGAAAGCTATTTTTGAGCTAGAGACGATGATGCTAGTTTCATATGTTGATTCAGATGTTTGAGCTCCTATTTTTAGTGTTGAAGTAGAGGCTTCAGTTTCCTCCATCTTTGCATCTGGCATCCAGGTTTTCTTCTCATTTGTTGTGCTTTCTATAGTTTCTTCTTTGGTGTACAAGGGATAGGATTATATACATTATGGGGGGTGCATGTTCCTCTCTATGATTTATTTAAAAAAAGACCCTTCTTCTTACATCTTATTCTTCTCTTAATATTGGACCCCTCTGTAGCCTGGCTGACACCACGTAATTATCATGCCTGGAAAGCACACATGACCTGGCTACTTATGTCATGTGGCTTATTGTCATGTCTAGATGAGCACCAACCTATCTTGCAGTGCCCTTTTGAGGTACTTCAACACAAAAAAAAATGGATGAAGCCATGGGCTTGATTGGAATGAACATCTCCGATAGTCTCCTTTTTCACCTAGATAGTTTGACCACTCCTCGGGCATAGTGAATGAGTTTTGAGCACTACAACTTGATTCAGAGTTGACCACTTTGTCTCCTGACACTTTTTATACCATTGAGGACTTCTTGATGAAGTTCAATGATCTTCGATCACTTTTACAGGGATGTGGGAAGACCAAATCAGATGATGAGTGTATCTTCCTGATACTCTCAAAGCTTTGCGAACAATTCTAGATTTTTTCCTCCACTTTCTATTCCATTATGGATGCTTTGGGTCCTAGGCACAATATGCCTTCCTTTGCAGCCTTCTGCGACTGATTGACTCGAGAGTAGTCAAAGCTTCAATAGTTGAATGATGCTTCTGACTCTATGAGCCATGCCTTGGTTGCTCACCCATCTTCACGGAAGCTAGAGCAGAAATAGGTATCATCAACCACGTCATCTTGGAAGGATTCTCCTTCTCAACATTCCTCTAGCCCACCTTCTTCACCTAAGGGGAAATTGAAGACTGACAAACCTAAGTGTACTTATTACAATAAGTTCAATCATGATGAGTCCTAGTGCTTTTAGAAGAAGGTAGATGGATATGCCCAACAAATCATTGATTTGACAGCTCTTCTTCATAAGAGCAAGATTGATATTCCTCCTTCCTCTTCTCACTAGTCTTCTTCATCATCTTCTCAGGAAGTTGAGTCAGACAACGGAAAGGGTCATGCCTTATGTGCATCTACTATAGATCCCTCTTCTAGGTGGCTACTGGATTCTAGTGCTTCACATCATATGACATCTTCTCAGAGTTCCTTCTCATATTTTGCGGCCTCTCCTACCCCACACATATTGATGGGGAATGACACTATTATTCCTGTGTGTGGGTAGGGTTCTATTGACATTGATGGTGGTGCATTCCATGATATTCTATGTGTCCATCCTTGTCATTGAACCTTCTCTCCATTTATCAGATTACTCACAGTGGGACAGAGAAGACAGTTGATTTCACTACAGATTCTGTACACATCAGAGATAGTGTGACTGGCCACATTGTTGCTACAGGGATAGTTGATCATGCCACCTACATGTACTCCTTTTCCCATTTTGGTCCACCATATCCAGTGTCAGAAAATATCTCTCCTACTTCATGAGTGCCTAGTGAGAAGAAGTTAGGTCACCTGAACTTCTATGTTGCTCCTGAGATCAGTGTTGTGGCTTCTCCACCTCCTCCTCCTGTTACACCTATATTTGTTTAGCATGATTCTTCTTTAGTAGTCCCTATTATGGTCACTCCCTGCATCGAGCCTTTCACTCCAGTTGTTGAGAGCATATCTAAGGACATCCATTTCCTTTTAGTTAATAGATTCAGCCCATCTATTAGCCCACCTTCATTGGAGATTCCATTCTAGGATTCTCATTCATTCTCCTTTGAGCACCAGCTAGGCCTTCCAGTTTCACCTCTCATTCAGGGGTTTCCTTGTTGCTTCGTGCCTCTATTTCTTTCACATCAGAGTTCCATTGGTTTGATCATTCTTACAGGGGTTCCATCATTCTAGGGGGGATTTGGTGTCTCATCCCTCTCTCATGGGAGGTTTGATTGTACTTATTGTTTTGAGAGAGTCTCTTGAGCCATTCTTCTCTACTTTTTTTTTTCTATCTCTTCTTGGAGTAGGGTTTTTCCCATGTGGTTTTCTCTATTTCTTTGCTTTACATAGATTTGGTTCTGCTTGGGTACCTAATCAGGCCTTGTTGCCAGGACCCATTTTCCCGCTTCATAGCTGTGCTAGGTTAGATTACCTCCTGAGTTTCGCCTAAGGGGGGGTGTTATAGTAATTATCTATTTACACTTATTAATTAGATCACTTTGATTTAATTAATTAAGTTGTTTATTACTCTAGTTTACTTAAGCTTTCTCTTAGGTGCATTATAATTAATATTTATATTAATTATTAATGTGCAACCTAGCTTTTCTAGTTTTAGGGTTACGTTCACCTGTATAGGTCAAAATTTGTAGTTCTTTTTTGATTAATTTAGATTATACTTTTGCTCTCACTTTCTTAGAAACTTCTGATTTTTCCTCTTTCCCTCTTCTAGCTTTTCCATTGCAATAGGTTTCTTGCATGTAGGTGTTCTTCAGGTTCTGTGGATTTGTATCTCTCAAATCCTACATATACAATTGATAGATATTCAAAATATACATGAATAGAGATGCATATTATGTTACTTGTTACAATTCTGAGAAAACAACCCCATCAGTAAACACATACTAAAAATCATCGATGAACATAAAGGATGAGCTGTTTACACTTACCGAGAACTGTCGGTCAACACATAAAATGGCTAAGTTTCTAATGTAACCTGACACCCGTTGGTAAGGAAGCATAGTTATAAAGTTGTCATGACAAAACACCGATATTCGTCGGTGAAAGAAAAAATATTAACAACTATCTCGAGCATCATGTCAACATTGATAATGTTATGTAAGAGTTTTCTTGATGAACTCCGTCTTCATGACCTGATGATTCATTGAGCATTTACGATCGACTTAGGGAAAAAGTCTATAAATACTTGACATGAGAACTTCATTTTGCACACGCAATTTGAAGAGAAAAAGAAGAGCGAAACCAGAGTGATAAAAGATTAGATAGCAGAGCTACCCTGAATCGATCCAGCACACTCCAAATAGATCATTCTCCATCTACACAGATCCAAGTAAATACTGGAAGTGCCAAAGAACTCTGTTATCATTTATAGAAAAGCCCTAAATTTGAAAAATGATGTCAACCACCTCAAGAACCATAAAGATCAAGAATGACAAGAAGAACGTGGTTAGGCTGATAAAGAATAACACATGTGTGGAACAAAAGTACAAAATATGCCTGGAGATTGCATCACAACCTGATGAATCTGATGCATTTTCTAAGATTCTACCTAGGGTTTTTCTAATAGAGGATGTAATATCCTACATTCATTGTAAGATTTCTGAAATAGGTGATCTAGAGATAGACCAAGCTTACCAGAAGTTGTGTGATGCAGAAGGGATTCTGAAGGAAGAGAAAAAACACTTAGAGGTTAAAGGGATAACTAATGCCCTATATTTCCTGAGGGTTTTCAAAATTGACTAGATTAGGTTATTTTTGAGTAGAATGCATGATTAGAAGTTGTGGTTAGATCAACCTAAGCAAATCACTAAGGATGTCCTTCATGCTGTAACTGGTTAACCAATAACTGACAAGCCTAAGGCACAAAAGAATCCCTCCAAGCCAGAAGTTGAAAATCTCACAAAAGTTATGTGGGATAACAAAGGTCTTAAGGTTAACACCATCACCAATGAGGAACTGAGGCTCAGTGCATTTTTAATTGGGTATGTTGGTTGTATTCTAGGTTTTGCTGCTTTGCCCTAAAATTTTTGTTTCCTTCATGCAAATTTCTATCCCAAGTCAGAAAGTATGTCCCATTTTTGAAGTATTCCTATGAAATTTCTATGTTGTTTAGGTCAAAATCCACATGAACAGTGCAAAAACCCAAAATCCTAAGCTATCTTCTAAGTCAAAATGCAAGAAAGCCCTAAAATGTCAATCGAGTTTCTAATTTTACATTACCTTTTTGAAAAACTTAAGTCATGTGCCTTTTATGATGGTCACCTAGTCGCTTGATCCTAGAAGTATATTCCTTTTAGTTATGAGACATAGCAATTAACTATTGTCAGGATGTCTCTTGAAGAAACAAAATATTCCTTATTTTTTATGAGACTTGGTGAAACCCTTCAGTCATGAATTCTCCCAATGTAGAAACACGTCATCAGCCAACATCTAAGCAAACAGTTAAGTCACGGTGTCGCGCAAATATTTCACCAGTTAGTGATTTGTTATGAGACTTAGTGATTGCTTTAGTCGCGGGGTCTCCAAATTAAAATGCAGTTAAGTGACATGTTAAAATTTTGTGTTGCAGAGTCTCCAAGTATAATGACGGTTAAGTAAAAGATGCCGAGACTTTGTGACAAATCGCAGGGTTTAGAGTATATGGCAGTCGGGTTGTCGCTGGATTAAGATGCTAAGTCAGTGTTTAATTAGCAATTCAGAGACAAACCATTGAAAGAGACACGTGTCCATAATGAGAAGAATGAAGGCTAGTCATGTGGTCTCCCAAAAGGAAAAGGTCATTTGGTGATTAAGAAACTAAAAGTTATAAAGTTATATATTGTCGCGTAGTCTCCAAATGATTTAAAACTTTTAAAATATACTCAGTGACTTAGTGCAGCCGTCAAATGAAAAATGAGAAAGGATCAATGGTATTCGCTAAGTCTCCATCAAATCTGCATGAAAAGAAAAAGTGCTTGTGACAATGAGATAACCTTTAGTTGCATAGTCTCTGAATTAAAATCAAAAGGTAAAGGTTGTCATGTAGTCTCTGAAAGAAATATTAGATAGTATTTTTAATCAGCGATTGAGCGACTGAGGTTAGTTGCGTGGTCTCATGAAGAGAAATAAATACCTAGTGACTTGGCGATAACAGTTAAAGGTAAAGATAACCTTCAGTTGCAGGGTCTCCAAATAAACTCTGAGTTAAGCATTTCATCTAGCGACTTTGATTCATGCAGTCGAGTGATCGCCAGAAGTTAACTATGGTTAGCTAAGTAAAGAAAATAACACAGTCGCTAGATCTCCAGAAGAATTGAGGGTTAAGAGATTTGGTCAGCAAAAAGGAGACACTGCATAGTCACGTGGTCACTGAATATGAAAAATCATAAAAGGCGTTAGTTGCTAACATGACAACATGGAAGATTTAGCATCCAATGAGAATCTAGAGGATTAATTACTATATGAAAAAGGGTAGCTGAGATATCTGACGGAGAACCAATCATATGAAGAAATGTCACCCTGTTCAAATTTTATAAGGGTTTTTCTAAAGATGCATATATATGATTTTGATGTCCTGTCACACTCTTGAACTAAGGCTAGAATTTCAATTAATTCCACAACATGTCAACTTGAAAGAAAAATTGATTGTTTTTCCAATGATGAGCTATGTACTTGGGAGAGTTACCATAAAGAGTTGATTGCAGGTTCATTTCCACTTATCTTGCATCCAAAATTGCAGAGCAAAGAAGTGCTAGGTCTTTTGTGTTCAGAAGGTAGAAATTGATCAGTTGCAGAGTAATTCTCTGGTGGTTATCAAGTTTCCTGAATTGTTAAGCAGTGAACTGAGGAGAGCAGTGAGTTCTAAGAGCAGATTTATTTCAATATCAATAAATAAAGGGTTGAAATAGAGAAAGATGAGTAAGGCCGTTAGTGTGGCTTCCACCAGTGGAATAAGTGATGAAGTAGATGATGATGCAAAAGGGAAGAGGAATTTCTCTGATGAATTCCTAAAGCTGTTGCCAGGGTCCACACAAAACAAGAGGGCAAACGCAAATTTGCTGGTAGATGATTACTGTGAGATCAGAGATGCTTGCACTCTAGGATCAATAGGTTTTTCTCTTTTCAATTACTTCTATAATAATTTTGATAAGGCTATCTCAGTGTCAAACCCTTGGACTAGTGGCCTTGCTAGGTTAATTGTCCCTGATGTCTACATAGATGTAGACTTTTTTCTAGGTCTTGCCAGCCACTATGATGCTCTTTCTAAAAAAATTAAGAAAAATGATGGCATTGCCTTATTAATTTTGAATAGGAATTTATTTATACAAGCCTTTGGCTTATACAGTACCATGTCTACCAAGGTAAATCTTACTAGGCAAGAGGAAAGATATAGGTTACAACCTGGTGCTACTGGGACCCTATTGCAGAAGCATATGCTTAAGGAGGTTAGGAATCATCTTACTCCTATACCTAGTACTGCACCCTACTTCTTTAAAGACTTACATTTCTATATTAAGTATATTGCCTATGCTTTATGTAGAGTGTTAGGGATAGATGGAGGAGCAAAAAAAATTAATGCTGGAATTTTGATGATGGTACTAGACTTACAAGATGTGCATTCTAGCACCAATTATGATTATATACAGTACATTATTGACAAGATGCATGAGGGATTTGTATCTGTGTAGAAAAATATGAAGGATCCCAAAGAGAAGGAACCTAGGTTCTTCCACTATTCTATCCTGATGCATTTGTTATTGCATTTTAACTATGGGATTATGAATGTGAACAACTTGAATCCTTAGAGGATTTTCCAGGACCGGTCTAATCCTATTTAGTTTTGGGTTAGGATATGGAATTATACATCCAAGGACTATGAATTTTGTGGATTTGAAAATTGGATTGTATATCCATTAATGCAGAGCATGGGTATCAGCAAAACTAGACTCCCGGTAAAGGTGCTGCAATTGTTGAGACCTTGTGAGTATGTGGACAAGTGGGAGGGTGATCACAACTTGGGAGATTTCTTCTTAGAATAAAATTTTACCATGATTAGGGTATATGGATGCACACATCCACCTCATGTCCTTCCCTATCATGTGCCATCCAGAGTTGCTTCCATGGAGTTTATCTGGCAACTATTGTTGACAAACAATGAAAATTTTGCACCACATAGGAAGGGGACCTTAACCCCTAGACAACTTAAAATCTTTAACTTTACCATTGGTAAGGGTGTTATAGATCAGGTGGGTGCATGATTGGATAGCTGCAAGATGAGGGCAGCATTATACAGATATATTGACCCAAAGGGATTTATTGCAGGAGCTAGGAAACTTTTGAATCCTACCATCCCCAATACAAATGTGCATGGTTTTTGTGTGGAGGAGGATGCCACAAGAAATCTCCTAGATGAAGATGAGATAAGGACAAGAAGAGAAATAATTTAGGAGTTACTAAATTTAGAGAAACAAATAAGGAGAAATGCATTATCATTTGGAGGGTTTTACCCTGACTTACCTTATTTTGACAAGATCAAGGCCATGCTTGACAATTTTTATGTACTCTATGAATAGTTGAATAATGTTTTAGATAAGAAAGTAGCATATGAGCCTGAATATTCAGAATAAGAATATGAGAGTGATAGTGATGGTGATTATGCCCATCCACCTCAATTTGATCAACCTCAATAGGATGTTGTAGAGGTAGGATAAGTACAAGGAGAACAAGGCCACATCATTGACCTAACTAAAGTATCACAGCTAGATGATGTAGAAGAGCCTGGTACAAAGAGGCAAAAAGTTGACCTTGGTCAGATCTCCTCTGTTAGGAAAGAGAAGAAAGGAGATAGAACAAGTGCCCTCATTCCTGGAAATAGATTATATGATCATAATCTAAGGAAGATAATTAGATAGGGGAAGAGGCAACAACAGGATGAGGAAGAAAATATAGAGTTGCCTCTTAAGGCATGTATTGATGAAATATTATTGCATTAGCAGCAGTTTCTAAGTGATGACAACTTTGTCAGGATTGATGAGTTCAAAGATTTTTTGAGGTGACATAAGAAAGAACAAATAAGGGCACAATTGAAGTCAGATGGAGAGGAGACAGTCACAAATGAGTATTTATTAGCTCTAAAGGCCTATAACCCTGATAGTGAGGATGTCTCTCCAGAAGAGGCAAGGATAATGGTTTTGAATAGTGGCATTTTTCTTGCTGAGGGATGGGACTCAGCCTTAGCATTTATTATTGATCAGATTAGGAAGTAGCCAGACCTCAAGTTGGCAAGTGAGGTTCAAATGGGTGATATGATAAAAGGATTTGGGTATAGTCCAAAATCACAAGCCTTCGCCATGTGGATCTTATGTCCCAAAGACCAGAAGCCTCAAATAGTAAACATTCAAGAAAGCATGGTGGGTAATCAAATGGTATGGACTGTGCAAAACACTGGAGATTTGGATATTTCTCAAATTATGACTCATTGGGATCACTTGAATGAAGACAAGACAAACAATTGTCTAAGAAATGTAGCATTCTGACTGAGGAAACCAGTGCCCTAGCCAAACATAGGGAATTGTGCCACATAAAGATACACCAACAAAACTAGGTAATTATTGAATTGATGAAGCAACTAGAAGAGAAACTTGAGGTGGTTTATGTGCCTCCGGAACAACCTTTATAGATAGAGGAAAAGGCAAAATCAGAGGAAGTGGCTGAGGTAGAAGATATGGGAAAAAAGAAAAATGAGATAGCCCTAAATGCATTAAGATGCATTCTGCAGCATAGGATTGATATACTCAAGGATAAAATAGATGTCATCCTAAATGCTTACAATAAATTTCCCACCTTGCATACAAAAGTGATAGGGTACATTGCCACTTTGAACCCTTATTTTGTTAATTGGTCCCCTAGGGTCCAATTATTTGAAAAATTGGCCTATTTGCAGCCTCTTAGGTTAGATTTGCCTAAAATTGTGACAGAGGTTGAGGATGAAATTAAGAAGGTTAATATAGCCTTATCTTTCTTTAAAGGAAAGCTAAATCAGATTGAGGCTAAGTTGAGCCTATTTTCTTCAGAGTTTAATAGATTTGTTCCTCTATTGAAAGGAGAAGATGATCAAGTTAATGCTTTGGAAGGCTGGAGAAGTGAATTTGATAGAAGAATGCCCAGTAGTGAGGCATTTATTTCCGGATCAGATTTAGATTTTGAAGGCTTCAATAAGATTTTGGATGAATCCTTCAAGGCAGAAACTGACATGAACAAGTTCTTAATGGATGTTAAAAGCATCACAGATGTCAGATGGGAAAGATAGAAGGTATAACTATAGAGTACACAGAGCTTTAAATGGCCTATAGAAGATGAAGTGGCAGCATGGGACCTGATGACCAAACCAAAGAAAAAGAAGCCTACGATAGTAGAGTAGGAAATCTTGGATGAAGAATAAAGGAGAACACTTGGCGCCTGACCATTGAGCATAGAGAGGTTAGTTATTACTAAAGACAAGTATGTATTAGCCTGAATTGGTGGTGACTTGATCTCACAATGAATATTAGATGCTACCCTGAATACTGTCAGACAAAGGCACCAGATTCTAGATGAAGACAAAAGAATATTAGATCTTATCCCCTATTTTTGTCTCTCCACCGCTTCTACATTCTCTTTCTTTGTCTTTTCTGTACTTTTAGGGTTAGGTTCCTTAAACCATCTGAATCTTGTTGCATCCTAATGTTAAAGATTCCAAGATGGTTAAGGACCTATATATAGATCAAAATTGTAAGAGCTAGGAGAGGATGAAATATATTGAAAATTAGACTTTCTTGATTTGTGTTTGTGTCTTCAATCTTTTTAAGCTTTTCATGTATTGAAGCTAAAACATATGAATAAAATATAGTGCAACTTTACTCTATCTTATTGTTGTCTCTTTACTTGTTGTGTATGCTCTTTTATGTTTAAATCTGTAAGGCATTTTTAAGCATATTGGGTACAAGGTAGCTATCTAATCACTTGCAAGTTTCTTTCAAGGAAAGAACTAAGTTTTGTGAGTGGTTTCAGGGAGCATAACAATATTTAAGGATTTGATACAATATTCTAGAGGTGACAGGATAGTTTGTAAGGCATTTTATCCGAGTTGCATGTAGGTTGTAAGGCAGCTTACAGTATTTTGTTTTGTTTTTCTGTGGATCTTTATTCATTGACTCTATAAGCCCAAGGATAGGCCCTGATCTAGAAATTGGTTTGGTAATCTATCATCATCCACATATTCAATATCATTTAAACCAATTACTTTCAGAATATTTGTGTAGAATCAATTGTACTCATATATGATTACAATTGAAGTTTGTTGATTTCTTAAAGAGTAAATCAATAGGTTATTCCTCCTAGATTCACAAGAATTGCAAAATGAAAGAAAGATGAAATTCCCCATTATGTTGCTATCTTCTATCACTAAGATGTTGATTTGGATTGTCAAGCTTGTTCTCAGAATAGTCATAGTTATTTGCATTGTTATATACATGTCCATCTAAAAATAGAGCATTCAACACATGAGTAAAATCCACTCTAAAGATACTATCAAGTCAGTAATTAGTCATAGGTAAGACCTACCTGAGTCAGTGGATCTCAAAAAAGGAGGTCATAATAGGTATCCCTAGTGCTATCAAAATACCTCATCAATTAGTGTTTTTCTCTTGCTTGAGTCATAGTACCAAAGGCATTGGGATTCATAGAGTTATCTTAATATTCAAGCATCTTTAAAGGCCCTGCAAGAAAAAAACCCTAACAAATTGGTAACTCTACTGGTGACTTTAAGATTTTTACAAATCATACCAGCTCTAGTTGTCAAAATTATTCTTTGATAAGTATTCATTCATCCCAAATCATTGGGTGGCGACTCTAAAAGGAAATCTTTGAGATTAGTTCAAAGTTGATAAATATCTTTTAGAATGAATACTAGGTCAAGGATGAGAAGTGATCCTGAGAAGGTTCTATATGGTGGATTCCCACCATCCTCAAGGATGGAAATGTCTTGGAGAAAAAATAAAAACCAAGTTAGTATGGATGAAACCCCTCCAAGAGGTAAAGAGGGTAATGTTAGGAGAGACATGAATAGTAATCAACGTTCTCATGATGAAAATACTTTAGAGTATGAAGAAGCTGCTGAAAGAGTATTAGAGACACCTATAGTTAGTTCTACTTCAAATGAGAGAGAAGAGACAAGTACATCTAGTTCAGATTTTGAAGATGCTCCCTCTGATATGCTAGCAATTGAAGAGAAGTTCATCATGAAATAGCTTGCCCTAGTTCAACAAAGGAAAAGGGAGAGAGAAATGAAAAAAGAACAAACATGAGCATAAGGATGTTGATAAGAGAAAAAGAAGATCTTCAAGACATCAAAATATGAAAGATACAGAGAGGTCTCAAAAAGATCAAGAAATACCACTCACTGATAAGGCTTCTACTTCACAAAAGGATAAAGGTAAGCAAAAAGATAAGTGAATACAAAAATCAAGAACCTAAGTTTCAAAAGCCTTTAACCAACCAGATGTCCAAGTTAGACATTGACTTGGAGAAATTGAGAATGGAAAAAGAACGGAAAAAATGTTAGAAAAGGCACAAATGGAAGCTGCAACAGTTGAAATGAAGAAAAAGATAGATTTTTTGTAGTCTTCAAAATATTCTCATGCTAGGCCAAAAAATATTACTACTTCTAAAGCAAAGGTCACCACTTTCAAGGAAGATGATAGTTTTCAAAGGAAGCCACTGCATACTAAAAGGTATAAACAATTTAATTTTGTTGGTATCCCTGGATATCCTAATGCTTTCCCTAAAGATGTGGGTGATATAGGAGAGAAGCTCCCAAAGTTTGCAGGTAACAATGTTATTTCTTGTGAAACACATATAAGAAAGTTCATTGATTTTGTTGATGATTTAAATATCACTCATGAGGATGTGATTATTTGTTCAGTCTATAGTGGTGTAACACCCCAAAATCGGCATCTTGCAACCCTAACCAATTTTGTTGCATTTGTCATTCTTCTAGATCATCAAAGTCCTATTGAACTAGGCAATTATGAGTTTTTGACTGACTCTACTCGTCCTCAGTGTCAAATGTAGAAAATCCTAAATCTGCATTAATCATACATCATATTTAATTCCTAAATATCTATTTAGCTAAATAAATCCTATGATTGAATTAATTTAATTATAAAGTCCTAGCACTTTAATTAAATTAAATTCACCCTCTTTAGCTGAGACACATAAAAAGGGATTAAATAATATTTAATTATTAAATATATATCCTCATTTCAATAATTGAATAATTATTCAGGTAATTGAGAAAAAGCAATTATGAGGTCATATTTATTTAATTAATTGAATATTCTTTCAAAAATCTTTCTTTTATTTAGAAATGGAAACTTGGAATTAATTGTGCTTTAAAAAGAAAGAAAAAAATTAAATTCAAATAAAATAGAATTAAATAAAAAAAAGAAAACAGTTAAAGCAGGAAGAAAATAATTTATTGAATTCTTTTCAATAAAGCTTTCTATTTTGAACTGGCTTTTCTATCTGTTTTATTTCAAAGAGAACAGTTTCTATTCTGGTCATCTCTGAGTCTATAAAAGAACTCTCATTCCTCATTCAAAACCCCTGAAAAAAATATGCATTGTTAGAATACTGAATTATTGTCATAACTTCATATAGAATAATATCATTTTGCAATAAGATAGTTTCAATTTCTAGAATAATTGCATTGAAATCATGTCTTAGATTAATCTCACATCTCTCATTTCTTAGAATAATCTTGCATTGTATTGCATTCATGGAGATAAATCCTTCGTTCCTAGATTGGTCTATAGTTGTGTGACTCTCGTTCTGAGAGCTATTTTGAAAACCCTGTCTGGATAGAAGGCAACAGGTCAAATCATGTAGGCAGACAGAATGAATAATCTCATATTCAGTCTTGTGTGTACCTGGTGAAGAAGGACTATGTTGAAGTGTATGGTGAATTAACAAGGCCAAATTTACCACATACATTTCTAGCGCCCACCGTGGTGCAGGTACATTTCTATTCTGGCCTCATTTCATTTCATCTTTTTCACTTTTTTGTATTTTGTCTGTAATTTCGTACAAGTTCTATTTTAATTTCGCATGAACTTTTTGTATGTCTCGCATGAACTTTCTAGTTCTTCATGTGGCTTACAACGATTCTTTGCGTGATCTAGCATACTTTATCATGCGAAATTACAGTCTAGAGCTTTCAGTTTGATATTTCATTGCCTCAGTTTTCTAACCACCTGCTATTTTCTGACATCTATGCTTCTCTGATTTTATCTTTTGAAACAACATAACAGTGGTTTGTAGGACGCTGAGACAAAGAAAAGCCATCATAAAATTCTGACATGTTTGTTGTAGGATGCTGATATGAAGAAAGGAATTACAAACTACTAATGGGTTTTATTGCAGGACGTTTGTTGAAGACCTTGCATGTTTTCACAAGTTCTTATATCTGTTTTCAATAGTTAAAACACAGTTCAGTTGGTGCTTAAAATGAATCATTGTCTTGTGTGATTGAAGTGTTTTTAGATTGTAATCCTAAGAACTACATGAACGTATCTTCTCCCCTCACCTTTATGGATCTTGGGTGTAAGAGAAATTCATGTGATTTTTCTAGAGTGGCTACCTCTCGAGAGCTTTAGCAGAGCTAGTGAGAGTGGATGCCCAACCAGTAATAGGCTAAAGCCAAGCCCTTCCAAACCGGTATATAAAAAATTCTATTGTGATTAATGTCACAATAGATAGGTGTGAATTCATTGTGGAAACAAAAATCTCCTCCAGTACCCTAGTGATGTGTTAAAGTCCCAACATCGTTAAGGTGAAAGCCTTGCTTTGAAAGGATTGGGAGAGCCCCCTTTACTGGGAAAATGACTTGATCACAACCACCTGAACGGATGACCTTACTACAAACTATTGTTCTAGTTTTCCAAAAACCCTCTATCTGTTGGCGCAGAAGGTCAGAGACCGACTAAGATGCCCCACATTCTTATGGCTTTTAGTAGAGATAAAAACCATTTGGGAAGCAATTCCTTTGGGGTCCGAAGCTTGGTATGCCTGAGAAGTGAGTGCATATGTAAGGAGGAGCCCGTGCTTCCAAGCTTCTAAATTATCTGCTAAGAGTAAGCGTAGCTGAAATTTGATTCAAGTGGGGATTCAACAAATATTTTCCTGGCTATCCTAGGATTGTGATGTTCTTGTTCTAGTACTACAAACATTTTTTTTAATGTGTTTTGCGTGGGTGTATCACTTGAACAATCAAAACTATCGTCAAAACACACAAACTGTCAATCTTGAACATGTCCAAAACAATCTGTAACTTGAACTATCTGTCAGAAAACAACATGAAATCATCTTGGAAAATGCAAACTGGTCTTAATAGTCTAATTCTATAAACGTCCTTTTTTTCAACATTTGCATTGTTTCACGCAAAATTTCCCAATCTTCGCATCATTCAGTGAGAATCTTCGCGCAATACATATTATACTGTCACGTGAAATTTGGCAATAGTGTCATTAGTCTGTCATTCTTTTATTCTGTTGACTGGTGTCATTCTGCACGTGAAGAGAGCATTTCTTCACACGATTTGGTGAGAAAATTCACACGATAGAACATTTTGTCATGTGAAACTAGAGTCTTTTGTCCAAAATAATGAGCTAAAATCTGCCAGTCAGTTGTACTTCTGTCAAATCTAGTCTTTGATATGGGTCTATTTTTTTTCCATCTATTTTCACACAGTCTAAAACTTGGTTTCTTGGGTTGAGAACTACGTGATTCTTGCTTAAACTGGTCTTGTCTCATGTCTTTTTGATTTATTTCATTTGTGTCATCATGCCTTGTGTCACAATAGTCATCTCTTGGCTGGTTTTAGCCTCATCTTAGACGATTTGCACCAAGGATACTTCACCTTTTGGCACATTCTGTGCAATTACTTTGAGACAGTTTCAAGTTTGGTCCTAGTTTACATTCCTTGTTCAAAACTTTGTCTATGAATGTCACAACTCGAAGTGGTAGAACATTTCCTTCAATCAATCAAGATGAATCTGTGCTTTCCACACCATTACCGGCTACATCTAGTGAGGAATAATCTCAATATCCTTCCCCGGTATGATGACCTTAAAATAAACGGTCATTTCCTATGGATCTTAGTAGGGTTCAAAATCCTTTTTTCCAAGAAGACCCAAATTTAGAGAACATTCAATCTTTTCATACAGAGTCTTTACACCTCGAATCCTTGCATTTTGGCAAGATGGCAGATCATAACCAATCAGGTGGTGAGGTTAGCAGAATTGACCTCTTTAGAAATTGGGGTAAGTCCCATTCTGAAGACCCCCCTAACGATGTAGAAGTTTAAATCACTCAAGAAGAGATTGCACAAGCTTGTGCTAACAAAGAATTCTATAAAATGATGGGAATTCTACTAGCTGAGGAGAAAGAAAAATACATTCTTTAACTAGCCAATCAAGGGGCTAAGTTACCTTCCAATTATGCTTTAGAAACACTTGTTGAGAAAGAGGAAGAAACTAAAAATTCCTGCTTGTGCAAAGAAATGCAAACTATGCAAGAGCAACTCTCTCAACTCTTGAAAGAGAAAGACAAACTTGTTACACAATTCACACTGGAAAGCATCTGTCCTTTCCCATTTGATAAATATCTTCACATGCCTCCTTTTCCCAAAGGAGTTGAACTTCATAAATATGACAAATACTTGGGTACATCTGACCCTCAAGACCATTTGAGAGAATTTGGTGCTCTCTCCATGGAATTCATACATGACACAACCTATCTTATGCATCTTTTCCCATGTAGTTTGGGAGGATTAGCTATGGAATGGTTCTCTAGACTACCAACTGGCATCAAGACCTTTGATGAAATTGCCAATTTATTTCTACAACACTATTCTCACAACATCCAACATCCGGTTCATATTTGAGATCTTTGCAACTTAAAAAAAAATAATGGGGAATCCTTCTTGGCATTTCTCCAAAGATGGAGACAACTTTATACACGATGTTCTCACAAGATACCCGAATCCAAAAATTTAGACATCTTTCTCGATAATCTTCTCCCCAACTTTGGGTATCAAGTACAGCTACAAGGTCCTTTAACCTTTGATGATATGATCAAACAAGCTGTAAGAATCAAGACATTTATGATCAAGAAAGGAGCATTGACCTTACACAAGGAAAATAAACAAGGGTCTTCCTCCTCAAGAAAAGATAAATCCAAATTTCCCAACAAGAATCAAAATGTTGTGAATAATGGAGTTGTAGACAATGTGACTCCTAAGCCTTCCAAGGCTGCCTTTAATCTCACTACCACAATGCAAGCAGCCAAAGCCACTGAACAGGCTGCGGCAGAACCCAAATCGAGTACTTCACAATTTTCTGGACCTAAACCTTGGGCTCCTAGGCCCAAGCATGAGTTTACTCCTATAGGAGAATCTCTTGAGGTGGTTAACAAGACTCTTATGGACAACCATTTACTTACTCCATTAGCTAATCCATGACCTTATGATCCACAACCAAGACCCTCTTGGTGGAATGAATCTGCTTATTGTGATTTTCACCAAAACAAAGGTCATAAAATAGCTACTTGTCTTAAGTTGCGACACACAATCCAGGATCTCATTGATAGTGAGGTTATTGCTGTGGGAAGTCACAACAAAAACTCTGATCACCAAGCTTTCAAGGATCCATTTCATCCTCATGGAAAAGGTGAATCATCTAAAGGAAAAAATACTGATGCTAAGGTCAACTATACTTACACCAATAACAACAATGTCATTAATATAGTTGAACCTGTTGATACTAAAACTGTAATGTCATCATTCTTAAGGGAAAGGAAGATACTTCTAAGTCCAAAACACCTTTCAATTTGTGAGGGTCTACACCTCAGTCTCTTAAACAAGGACAGTCTCAAGTCAGCGCTAATGTTGTTACTCGATCTCGTGCTAAAATCATCCTCAAAGGCCTCGAGCCTTCTATATCTACATCAACCCAACCTTCAGACAAAGCTAAGGTTGACTCTGCTAATAAGAATCCAAAAGTGGGTTCCTCATCTAATGCTACCAATTACAACATTCTCGATCAATTGCAACATACTAATGCTCAGATAACTATTTTTGAGCTATTGAAAATCTCCCTTGCTCACAGGGAAATCCTGGACAAAGCCCTCATTGAGGCAAATGTCCCAAAAGATCTTGATCTCGACCAGTTTCAATCTATTGTAGGTCACTTGACCTCCTCACATTACTTGTCTTTCTCTGAGGAAGATGACCATTCTTTGAGTCACCCGCATAATAATCCTCTGCACATTGAAGTCATGATAGGTCCAAAGCATGTTTTCCGTGTTCTCATAGATAACGGTGCTGGCCTAAATATTTTCTCTGCTAGTTTCCTTATTGAGTTAGGCTATGGCAAAGATTGCATTGATGCTCACAAAAAGATTACCATTAAAGCCTATGATGAGGAAGAACGTAAATCCAAGGGGCTAGTTGTATTGCCAATTAGA
>MU227658.1:778512-794472 GCA_018584345.1 Thuja plicata
CCTTATGACATAAAACCTGAGCAATATGGAAAAGGTTTATCTATTATGCAATGTTTTGGCTATAAAGGAAATGGTCCCATAGGTGCGAATCATAAGGGATTGATTGCACCACTTGAAGCCATTGGTCGCAGAACACATGACTCTACAAGTATTGGCTTCTAGAAACTCACATTCCAACTAGGAATAAATAAGTTTTTACCTCGAGAAGATAAGAAACCAACACCTGAAGAAACACCTAAAATTGTAGAACCTGAAGACAACTCTGATGAGGATACTTTTCCTTATCCTATTCCTCCAGACCTGGTGGCATTCTTTGCTGAGCCAGATAACTTTGTACCACGTGTCAATATAGTAGACACTGATAGAAATTCTGATACCACCACTTCACTTGCTCCATTAACTTATGAAGAGTGGAAAGAAATATATCCTCTAGATCCTGGCCATCTAGGTGATTTATACATACCACCACACTTTCAAGAATAGTTTGTTCAGGAATTTTAGTCACTTCTCCTTACATAAGAGGACACTAATGCTACAAACACTAATGAGGTACCTAGGTCAAAAGGTGCTCATTTGACCATAGTAGAGGTTCTAGGTAGAACTCATCCCAACTGGGGAAAAAGGGTTGATTTCACTCATGTTCTTGATATGACACCTAATGATGAAATAGATGCTCATGAATATGAGTTCAATAGCTTGTCATATGCCACTTCTGACAGAGATACAGATACAACTAATGCATATGAAAACCTTCTCAAAGTAGGTGAACGGTCTAGTGTAGGGTCACATGAGTCTGACTCCCTAGATGTTAACATGTCATCTACTACGGTCGCTAGGAATCAAAGGAATTTGACTATACCTCTGGATGAGATCACTTTGGGTCTCGACTTGCTTGTCCATTCCTTTGATGATTATACCGTGAACACACTTGAACCTGTCACTCCTCTTTCACTTCGCCATCCTGGGCTTATAGACTGGAACTCTACCTCCCCATCTAATGAAGTCCTTACATTCTAGAATGATTACGCTCTTTCCTGTTACCTACATGCTGTCCAACCTGTAATGTCCTCCACTAGCGAAGAAAGTGTCAATATGACCAAGGCGGACATCAAGTATCTTAGTCAAAAAATCAAAAGAAGAAATATAGGTGCTCTGATGGTGAAAACCACATTGTGGTAGTATCAAAGCCTAAAATAGTCAAAATTAAAGACATATCCAAGGGTGAAAACCTCTCTGAGGCGCCTGAGGATGAGATACTTGATGCGCTTTGGAGTCATTTTTAGTAAAGATCATCTGTTCTTATTGAACCAACTCAACCTCTCAACTTGGGTACAGAGGTAGAACCTCAGATTATTCACTTGGCACAATCACTATCAGAGGCAGAAAGAGACGAATTCACTACATTCTTCAGAAGAAAAAAGATAAACTTTGCATGGAAATATTCAGACATGCTAAGATTAGACCTTAATCTAATCATGCACCATTTGTCCATTGCACTAGGTGTTAAGCCCATCAAGCAGAAGGTTCAAAAAATACGTCCATATGTGGCTCTACTTGCCAAAGCTGAATTAGAGAAACTTCTTAAGGCAGTGTTTATCTGAGTAATTGATTATGTAGAGTGGATCTCTAA
This sequence comes from Thuja plicata, assembly GCA_018584345.1. Classification (NCBI taxonomy): domain Eukaryota; kingdom Viridiplantae; phylum Streptophyta; class Pinopsida; order Cupressales; family Cupressaceae; genus Thuja; species Thuja plicata. The sequence goes on from MU227658.1 coordinate 780,143, forward strand.
TATTGTTCCAGTATCCAAACATGATAAATCTATACAAGTCTACATAGACTTCAGAGACTTGAATTTGGCATGTCCTAAGGATGATTTTCCATTGCCTAATATTGATATGATCGTAGATATGATGGCAGGGTATGAAATGTATTCACTAATAGATGGTTTCTCTCGCTATAACTAGATAAAAATTGCGTCAGAGGACCAAGAGAAAAATGCCTTCACATGTGCCTGGGGCACCTTCTATTGGAATGCCATGCCCTTTGGACACAAAAATGCCGGTGCTACATATCAGAGAGTGGTTACCACCATATTTCATGATATGATGCATTAAACAATGGAAGATTATGTGGATGACACTTTAGCCAAGAGCATGCACTGACAGAAACATCTTGCAAATCTAGGTCCTATACTAGATCGAATGGAACAATTCAGTCTGAGACTCAATCCTAAGAAGTGCGCATTTGGCATAACATCTGGAAAATTACTTGGCTATATCATCTCTACCAAAGGCATTGAAGTAGATCCTACAAAAGTACAAGCTATCATGGAAATGCCACTACTGAAAAATATCAGACAAATAAGAGGACTTTAGGGTTGACTACAATCTATCCAGCATTTTATCTCTCAACTGGCGGACAAGTCACAACCATTTACCAATACTTTGAACAAGGGTGTGGCTTATCAGTGGAACAAAGAATGTGATGAAGGGTTCACACAAATCAAGCAGTATCTTGCGAACCCACCAATCTTGATGCCTCCCATCCATGGGAAGCCACTTATAATTTACATATCTGCTACGGATACATCATTGGGTATCCTATTGGCTCAGGAAGATCAGCACAACAAAGAAAGGGCTATCTATTACATTAGTAGAACTCTGGTCTCATACGAAATGAAATATTCTGCTATAGAGAAGGCTTGCCTTGCAGTGGTGTTTTCTTCACAAAAATTGTGGCACTATATGCTGGCTCATACTACACATCTAATTGCTAAAATTGATCCTTTGAAATACTTGCTCAGTAAAGCTACCCTCACAGGTAGACTAGCTAAATGGGTCATGCTTCTCAGTGAATTTGATATTGAATATGTGAAAAGGAAAGCCATTAAGGGCCAAGCAATAGCAGATAAGTTGGCCGAAGCACCTCTAGTAGATCATCAACCATTGCACATTGAATTTCTAGATGAGTCCATATTACTTCTTACACATCGATCATGGAATATGTTTTTTGATGGTTCATTTACCCAACAGGGGTTAGGTGTTGGGATACTATTCAATACGCCTCAAAGGTACTCTTTACCAAAAGTGTATAAGATGTTGTTTCCTTGTACGAAAAATATTGCTGAATACAAAGCCCTCATCAATGGTATGAAGATCACCCTTGAGTGGAGGGTAGATGAACTAAATGTTCTTGGTGATTCACAGCTAGTCATCAATCAAGTCAATGATATCTATCAGACAAGCGACGACAAGTTGGTACCTTATAAATGGTTGGTTGATGATCTTAAACAGTATTTTACTCATATCACATTTCAATAGGTTCCGAGGGTAGATAATAAAGTGGCAGACGCCATGGCTACTCTTGCCTCTATGCTACAGATGCTTGAAAATTATTTTAGACATGAATTCCTAGTGGAGACATTACGCTACCCAGCCTAGGACTCCCTTGATTCCTGGATGATCTGTTCTATCATAGGACATGACTCATCCTGCTACCATCACATCTTCTCCTACCTTCGTGACTAGATTGTTCCAGACACTTACTCCCAGAATAAGAAATGTCACCTAATCCACAGTGCTTCATGGTTTGTCATCATTGCTAATGACTTGTATAGATGTGGTCTAGATGGTACTCTCCTTAGGTGTTTAGAACCTGATGAATCCAAACAAGCGTTAGTAGAGGTGCATGAAGGCATCTGTGGGTCACACTCTAATGGCCTAACATTGGCCCGTAATCTTATTAGAGCTGGTTACTATTGGCCAGATATGGAAAAAGAAGCAACACAGTTTGCTAAGTCTTGCAAACAATATCAATTACATGGAAACCTGATTCATGCTCCAGCCAAGGAGCTTATTCCATTCATTACTTTCTAGCCATTTCAACAATGGGCCTTTGATTTGGTGGGTTAGATCTACCCCTCATCCTCCAATGGACATAAATTTATCATCATAGCTACAGACTATTTTACTAAGTGGGTGGAGGCAGTCCCTCTCACCATTGCCAATGGCAAAACAGTAGCTATGTTTATTCTCAACTACATCGTCTGCAGGCATGGTATACCCTCAGCCATTATTACAGATAATGGGGGACAATTTAAAAACAAGGATTTGATAGAGCTCTGCTCTAATTTTAAAATTAACCAACATTGGTCTTCCATCTATTATCCTCAGGGTAATGGACAGGCATAAGCATCCAACAAAACAATCCTTAAGATCCTGCATGGCATAGTGCATAAATATGGATGAGATTGGCATCTCCAAATCAATCCAGCTCTTTGGGCATACATGACAAGTATAAGAACACCAACAAGGTCTACTCCCTATGCATTGGTTTATAGAGTAGATGTTGTGCTACCTATTGAGGTTGAGATTCCTTCTCTGTGAGTCTCTCTGAAAGGCCTCATTACTGATGAAGATACCACAATATCTTGGCTACAAGAGCTAGAATTACTTGATGAACGTCGCCAAGTGGCATTCGATCACCTTAGAGCATACCAAAAAAGAATGTCCAAGAGCTATAACAAGAAGGTTAGACCAAGGGATTTCCAAGCGGGTGACCTCGTTCTGAGGGAGAACCCTAAGAATCAGAAACATCAGATCCAGAAAGGGAAGTTTGAACAAAATTGGCTTGGTCCATATATTGTCACTGCAGTGTTTGGGTCTAGTACCTATCAACTTTCTACTACTAAAGGAGAACAACTTAAAGAGCCCATCAACACTCTTCATCTAAAGTGGTTCTACAGCTGAGACATCTTCAGTATGCTCATGGATATAGTAAAGTCTTGAAAAAATGATCATCTTAGTGAAAACCTAGTGATAGGCACTTTGATGTATCTCCAAAAAAAAAAATCATATATTCCAAAAATACAAAAAAATTAAAAAAAAATTGACAAAAACAAAAAAAGAGAAAAATAAAATCATGTACCATTGATGAAAACCTGGCAAACAGGTGTCATGGTAGCAAAAAAAGAATTTTTTCCAAGAAGGTGAAAACCTAGTAAATAGGCGCCTCTTGTTCCACAATGCTATATCTACCACAGCACCACTTGGATTCACGCATTTTCTTTCCTGCATTGCTACTTTCCTACTTTCATTTTCTTTCAGTTCCCGTCAAGACACCAATTTACATGGATTGAAACTGGTCATACTCTCAGGGAAACCCTCCTGATTTAGGGGGCAGTGTCCTATTATCTTTTAAGGATCTTCTTCACATTAGTCACTAGTGGTTCTCACTGCATTTTCCTACTGATGTATATCTTATACTATGATCATTTCATTTGAGCATCTCTCTCACATTGGTTGCCAGTGGTTCTCATTGTGTTTGCCTACTGTCGCTATTCTATTGAGATTGCTCTCATTTGTTACAGTTGGAGTTATACTCACATGCTCTATCTATCGATACTCGGTCTTGATGATTCTATGCTTTAGTTTGTACATATCTTTTGGTCACTTTTGTGACACTCTGGTTCCTTTGCGAACCCTCCTGACTTGACATTGATTCTATGCCATATGCTTAGGGGAAATGACATCTTGTTTGTCCTCACAACATACATCAAGTTAGTCATCGTTACTTGGGGGCATGGGCCCCAGATTTATCACATCTTTGGTTTACACCTGAGTCAGTAATCTTGTCATTTCTCAAGGACAACTCGCTACTGACACAAACTGGTGTTTTTCAACAACACCATAAATAGTGTTTTTTAACACTATCTTTGGATAGATCCGTGTTTTTTTAACACATATAAGATATATCAACATAAACATCTATCGATAAAAATCAAACATAATGCACTCACAAGCACAACGGTGTCTTTCAACACCTCATACACATCCACATTCGCAAAATTTGAAACATGCTGAGCTATGATTGAATATTTCTTTGTATGTTGTCTATTCTTATGGATTTCATTGATATTTTCTTTGTCTACTGCTTGTTGGTGTAGTCCCGATGATCTGGCAACATCAAATAAATAGGGTGTATGTGATAAGAGCTCCCGCACTAAGGTGGAACAGCCTCACATCCCTCGATCTTGTTTATTTGTATGCCATGGTGAGGTTGGTACTATCTTCTTACTTGTTATTGCTCTGTTTGTTATTGTTTTATTTGTTATTGATCTATTTGTTTACGCATGATCACACTCATGGTTATCTTGGCTTTGAATGCCTCAATGCTGGTGTACTCTTGCAACATTAGCTAGAAAAAATGTTCAGGTCATCTTGGCTTTTGTGCCTTGGTGCTTACATTTTTTTCCTACATTTCATCCAATGAAGAGTCATATTCATATCCTTATGGTTGTATTGTGGCTCCAGTAAGGGTTATATCGACTTTGATATTCCCAAAAATGCTTAATGATGATAAATATACGATGGGTCTCACAACCGCGTCCTAGAATTGCACCTTCATATTGCATCTAGCATAGGATTGCATTTTCATTCTAGCCTTGCATTGTGACAATGATTCAGTGTTCTTTTCATTGCATTCTTCTGGGTTCATACTTTGGAGAGTTCTTCTTCACTATCCCGGTTTCATCATGACTGCACAGGTGTTCGATCCTTGCTCTCATTTCTTCACATGTTCTTTTGGTTAGCATTTGTCATCCTGCATGAGATGTTAGTACCATACATATTAATATTCATAACTCATTATCATCTACATGTTGCATTTACATAAATCATTTACATACTTACATCTTTACATTCATACATGTGCATTTCATACATATCTTTCAAACATGCTCATCCATTTGCATACATTCTAATCATCTAAACATCTAAGCATATAGGAAACATCTCATAGAAGACAATATAAAATATGCAATGATACCAAAAGACGAGCTCATATATATATCTAATGTGTCGATAAAAATACAAAATGGTACTACTTGAGCACGATCCATCTCAAAATGGTGATATAATACAAGGATGCCAACGCATCAGATACATCCTATGATCTCATCTCTATCTATCTATCAAGAACCTAACTCTGGCCCTCTCCCTCGTCACCTAGAGGAGGTGGAGGTGGGGCCCTATCTGGTGGAGGTTCCATCTGTGCTCCCTCTGATCCTCTCGCATAACTCAAAAATCTGGCCATCTACAATGCCTCATCAGGCACCGCACCTATATATGATGCGTAATAGTAAGCCGCCTGAGTTGTCTGATGCCACACCTCCTCCTATGCTACCCGGAGCTGCTCTCAGAGATCCTACATCTCTTGGTCTCTATCTAGTAGTCGTGCATCTCGCATAGCTACTTGGATGGTCAAATCTCCCACCTGTCTCGTGAGCTGTCTCACTCTCTCCCGAGATCGCCGCTGTGGGTCCTGCACAGGTTGATCCTCCTACATAGGATCATCCTGTTGCCCCTCCTCCTATAGAGGTACCTGCTACTCCTCAGCTAGCTATGCTACCGACCATTGCCAAGACTTTTTGGTGCTACCACTACCGCTAGCTCCAATATCCATCCCCATATGTCGGGTAGGGATGTCCAACTGTACTGTCCTAGGTCGGGGACCCTGCTGTAACCCTGGCTGTACCCTCTGCTATGGTGGGGGAATCTACACTTGCTACACCTGTGGCTGTACAACCTATGGAGGTACCACCTATGCTCGGCCTACTATTCCCATTGGATCTATGAATCTCAAAAAAGGGTGCGTAATGAAGTGCTCCCTGTACTCGGCGGTCACGCCGGCATCTGCTACATCTCTAAGGTAATCCCACTGAACTGGGACCAATGTGCAGATATCTATCATCGTGTGCCCCTGGTCCAACTTTATTCCCCAACCTCTCCTAAGCTCATCAGTAAATCAAGCATAAACTGTGTACTCCTAGGAGATGTCCTGTGGGCAACCAAACTGCCGCCATACCTACTTCTATGGGAATCTCTCAATCACAGTAATGGTGTGACCTATCATCACACGGGAACAAAACACATGACTCAGCTACTCTGCTATGTCATCCCAGGCCTCTATCAACCTCCAAGGCCTCCATATCACTGTTGCTAAATCATCGAGCTGAGCTCGCCACTTATCAACCTTACCCAGCGTGGGCTGGGTAATCATCCCCCTATATCGGTATATGTAAGGCTCCAATGGCAGCCTCATATACTCGCAAATAGGTCTGGTAATGGGAAGATGCTCCCACACCCATACCTGTAGTACAAAGACTCCCGCTGCCATGCTCTTCACCTCCTGATAGGCGATCTCATGCATCTCATGATACATGTGTGCTAGCATACACTGGCCCCATCCGTAGTGTCGCGGTCATGCTATCATCAGCTGTAACATCCTCCCCCAACCACAATCTAGACCGTGTTGTCCACGATCATGCATCAAGTAGCACCCAAGGAAGCATGCTAGAACCACGGGCAACCTGTGAGTCAGACTGTACTCGCTAATCAGATCCTCCCATGGGATTGCCCTACCCATCACCAGGTCATCCTAAAAGATCTCTCTCAGAGATGTTGTGCCCAACTTGGGCCGTGTCTCATACTCAACTCGGACACTGTGGAATGGTATCCTCAAGATTTGATATATGTCCTTGGTAGTAATGGTCATCTCCCCCTGTGGTAAATGGAAGGTGTTCATCTCTGAATGGAAACGCTCCACCAAAGCTCCCAACAGTCCATGATTGACCCGAATCTTGAGTACATCACATAATGTGCTCAATCCCAAAGTGCCTATATGTGCTATCTTAGCATCATCTAACTGAGATACCAATCTACTGATAGCGATGTGATCTGAAGGCTATATATGAGAAGTCAACCTGCAAGACATACGAACAATAGAGCACTATCAGTAATTGACAATAATCAAAGCATAATTAGATAAGGAAGCATTCAAGACATCCTACAGACAGTAACGACGCTAACGCAAAAGCTATTGGATGCGACGCAGACTGATTTTATACTCATTCTGACCACTTTTTCTCATGCGAAGAAGTAGAATTTCATGCGAAGAAGTTCTCTTTCATGCGAAGAAGTTCTTTGCATCGCGTGACACTGTGATTTCATGCAAACTTTCATGCCTATTTGCATGAGAAAAAACCCTCTACAAGGGTTTCTCACGTGAAACAAGGTACTCTCTTGCATGAGATTTTGCACTGAGTGGCGTGAAACATCGTTTCTTCACGTGAGATTTCCCTATGGGGCACATGAAGAAACTACTTCTTCACGCGAAGACCCGCGACTCAACTTTTAAAAACATGAAAACGAGCAACAAAATCAACAGAAATGAATGAAATTTGAATTACACAGAGGTTTTCCGACTACTTACTAGAGGTCCGTACGCTGTGGGCTAGCTATGTCTCCTCGATCGCTCGAAATGATGACTGCTGTAGGGGACCACCATTTTGTTTTCTACTCAGAGCTCTTTTCTCACAAAGTCAAAGGGTTGAAATGATTTGAAAATGACCTTTTTCGTCCTTATATAGGTTTTGACCTAATTTTTCAAAGTGCTCCGTTTTGCGTGAAAACTGCACCACTACCTAATTTGACCGCTCTAAATCTATTTTTGTGATCAAAATTGAAATCTGACACTTCTATATCGCTCAAAATTGTATTTTAAAATTTTTGGGACCGACGCGATCGGACACTTGTGCAGTCAACTTTCTGACGTCGCTTTCTTGTCAGAATCTTATCATATCATCATTTTCTGAAATCTTTGACCTTTTTCCTCAAAAGTCAAATCTAGTCAATTCTAGTCAACCCTAGTCAAACTTGGTCAACCAGACCTTGAAATCACTCAAAATTGATTCTGAATCTTCTGAATTCTTTTGTAATCTGTTCTAAGTTCTTCTTGATCTCTGACTCAACATCTATCTGCGATTTTTTGCTCTCCATCATAATTATGACGTGTCATCTTTCTATTTCTCTCCCGAGGGGGCAGGATGATTACATCATTAAATCTATTTCAATCAATCTGATCTTATTTTCAAAAAGTCATCATTGCTAGGGGCATCTCATCACTTGGGGCATGTTTAGTTTTTCATACCTCACAGTAAAAACTGGGTACTCCACAATCAATAAGGGCATCTTTGTTCCTTACATCTTGTCATCTTTTAAGTATCTGAGCAATCTAACTCAGATTCTTGAGGATTAAGCTCTGTTCTGGAGATGGTTCTCAAAAACTATCTTTTTAGGACAGGTATCGGGGCAATCTAACCCTGACTCCTGATAATCAAGCTCCATCCTAGAGATGATTCTGAACCGCTATTTACCATCTTTTGAGACAGGTATTGGGGCAATCTAACCCTGACTCCTGAAGGTTAAGCCTCGTTCTGGGGATAGCCTTGTGAAAGATGTCAATCTAACCAGTGTCTGGGCAATCTAACCTAGATATTTGGGGACTAAGCTTCATTCTGAAGATAGTCCTAAAAACCTCTATTTTACTATCTTTTTAGACAGGTATCGGGGTGTTCTAACCCTGACTCCTGAAGGTTGAGCCTCGTTCTGGGGACAGTCTTGTCAAAGATATCTATCTAAACCAGTGTCTTGGCAATCTAACCTAGATATTGGGGGACTAAGCTTCATTCTGGAGATATTTCTAAAATCTCTATTGATTATCTTTTGAGATAGGTATCGGGGAAATCTAACCCTGACTCCTAAAGATTGAGCCTCATTCTGAGGACAGTCTTGTGAAAGATATCAATCTATTAGGTATCGAGGCATTCTAACCCAGATCCCTGAGGATCAAGCTTCGTTCTGAAGATGACCGTCAAAAACTCTACTTGACCGGCGTCTCGACAACCTAACCTAGACTTCGGAGAGTCAAGCTCTGTCCTAGAGATGGCTCTGAAATCTTTGCATCATCAATTTTCAAATCTATTCTTTTGTGCTTCAAGCATCAGACTATTCTTTGAATCAATGCACTACTTGCACATCAATTCAAAGAGAGGCAAAATGTAACACCCCAAAATTGGCATCTTACAACCCTAACCAATTTTGTTGCATTTGTCATTCTTCTGGATCATCAAAGTCCTATTGTACTAGGCAATTCTAAGTTTTTGACTGACTCTACTCAACCTAAGTGTCAAATGTAGAAAATCCTAAATCTGCATTAATCATACATCATATTTAATTCCTAAATATCTATTTAGCTAAATAAATCCTATGATTGAATTAATTTAATTATAAAGTCCTAGCACTTTAATTAAATTAAATTCACCCTCTTTAGCTGAGACACATAAAAAAGGGATTAAATAATATTTAATTATTAAATAAATATCCTCATTTCAATAATTGAATTTAATTATTTAGATAATTGAGAAAAAGAAATTATGAGGTCATATTTATTTAATTAATTGAATATTCTTTCAAAAATCTTTCTTTTATTCAGAAATGGAAACTTGGAATTAATTGTGCTTTAAAAAGAAATAAAACAATTTAATTCAAATAAAACAGAATTAAATCAAAAAAAGAAAACAGTTAAAGCAGGAAGAAAACAATTTATTGAATTGGTTTCAATAAAGATTTCTATTTTGAACTGGCTTTTCTATCTATTTTATTTCAAAGAGGAAAGTTTCTATTCTGATCATCTCTGAGTCTATAAAAGAACTCTCATTCCTCATTTAAACCCCCAGGAAAAAATATGCATTGTTAGAATACTGAATTATTGTCATAACTTCATATAGAATAATATCATTTTGCAATAAGATAGTCTCAATTTCTAGAATAATTGCATTGAAATCATGTCTTAGATTAATCTCACATCTCTCATTTCTTAGAATAATCTTGCATTGTATTGCATTCATGGAGATAAATCCTTCATTCCTAGATTGGTCTATGGTTGTGTGACTCTCGTTCTAAGAGCTATTTGAAAAAACCCGTCTGGATAGAAGGCAACAAGTCAAATCATGTAGGCAGACAGAATGAATAATCTCATATTCAGTCTTGTGTGTACCTAGTGAAGAAGGACTATGTTGAAGTGTATGGTGAATTAACATGGCCAAATTTACCACATACAAGTGGAAGATGCAAGAGAATTGTTTAGGAGCCTTTCTAATGGATTTGTTGTTTCTATGGATGAGTTGATTGAGTTATTTAAGGATCGGTATGGAGATAAAAAAAATAAAGGCTTTTTGTTGAGTGAGTTCAACAATATCAAAAATAATTATAATGAAGAGGTCATAGAGTTTAATACAAGATTTCAAAGAGCTATGCACAAGCTATTTTAGAAAATAAGGCTGGATGAAGAGGTATGTCTAGCAACTTATTTGACTGCCTTTGATTCTAAGATGGGATATGCTCTTAGAGATAAAAATCCTAGAACTCTTACTGATGCTTATAAGATAGTAGTGAATATTGAAATGAATAGAAGAGTATCTGGTAAGTTGAATAGGAGGGATGACTCAAGGTTTAGTAGGAGCAATTTAAAAAAAACCAGAGTATAAGGAATATAGGGCTCCTCAGAACAATATGCCTTCTTATAATCCTACATAAAATCCTCAAAATAGAATGTAGAACCATCCTTATGGAACTCATTTTAAGGATGGGAAGCCTATTATTCTACCTAGAAAAGAAAAGACAGATAACAGAACTCCAGACCCTCTACACAAAAATGTTGTCCATTTTTACAATGATGACCCTTGGTGTGAGGCTTGTGAAGCCCCTCATATCCATGATTTTTGTATTGTTTCCTTAGATTTGAGAGTAAATGAAGAATATGGAAATGATTAGGGTGAATAATGTGATCATAGTATGACAAATACTTATGCCATGATATAGATTCAGACAGTGAAAATGAAAATCATGATTCTTGTATTTCACAAAGAAGGGTAGAAAATCATTATCAACAGATCTTATTTGATAGTGAAATTGAGGGAACTGATGATCATATAAGATGTTATGCTCAAGACAATCAGGATGTTCCACTTATTAGAAAAGCTTCAGATGAAGAGAAAGCTAGGATAACTGTAGATTTAGTGAACAAAGCTAGAAACAACTACCGTCTAAGAAACAGAGTAGTGGGTGGTACTGGTAGCCAACCATCAGGGGTCTTTATTAAAGAAAATAAGATAGACCCTAAGTATGTGCAAAAAAAGGAAGGACTTGGTGAAAATGTACATAAACATAAGGTCAAAATCATTACAAAAGCCTTAGAGCCAAATGTTGTACAAGAAGGATATTTTAAAAAACAAGAAACAAGTACTCCTATTCAAAAGATAGAGAATAAAAAATTAAAAGAATTAGCTATGAATGAATATAATAAGGAAAATGATATCACTATTAATAAATCAAAATCTTCAGATGTGAAATATACTCCAGTAGATATGGGTCAATGTTTGTCCCAAATGACAGTTAAGATACCATTTCTAGAGATGATGAGAATTAAAGAACATAAGGAAAAGGTAATATCATTGTTAAACAGTGTGCCCATAATAAAGGCTCAAAGTCCAGAAAATATTAGCAAGAAACCAATTACCAAAGGGAAGGAGGTTGAGGTGTTAACATTTGAGATTCCTCAAATTTCTTGAATACATCTTCTTCCCCAAAAGTTGTTGACCCATTTTTTCTCTCATTAATAATTAATGAAAAGATGCTAAAAAATTGTATGATTGATTCAGGAGCATCTAATACAGTTATGCCAGTAGAAATCATGAGGTCAATGGGATTACAAGTTGATACTCCTTATGGGAGATGTCAAGCTATGGACTCTAGAGAGGTCCCTGTGATTGGTACCATTGAGGCTATGCCTTACAAATTAGCAGCTTGCCCTGATGTGATAATGACTATGAATGTTCTTGTGGTTGACATACCACCACATTATGGCATGTTTCTATCAAGAAAGTGGAGTGCTTCGATGGGAGGTAGTATACAAAGTGATTTATCATATGATACTTTTAATATTGCTGGAGAAAATGTTAAGGTCTTAAGAGAGAGTAGAACTCCTCACATGATAGAAAGATTTGAAGATACTGACATTAATTGTTGCATTGACATGGACATGGAAAATTTTAGAGTATAGAAAAATGAACTTTATGAAAAAGTTGATCCTATAAACAAAGAGTTAATTAAGCAGGGAGATGGATTATGGAAAATGTACTTTGATGGGGCTTTCTCAAAATAAGGATCAGGGGCAGGTGTATTATTGATATCCTCATCAGGTACCACTTTTAAGTATTCATTTCTATTAGCTTTCCAATGTACAAACAATACTGTAGAATATGAGGCTTTGTTTTTAGGACTTGAAATTGCTATCAAACATGGTATAAAGTGTTTAAAGGTTTATGGTGATTCTGAGTTGGTAGTAGCTCAAGTCAGATCCAAATATGATGTAAAGAATGACAGATTGAAAATGTACAAATATTCTATTTGGGATCAAATTGAAATGTTTGAGGTCTTTGACATAAGTTGGTTAGAAAGGTCAAAAAATATAATGGCTAATTTTTTAGCAAATGTGGTGCAGGAGCACCTAAGGCTTGGAGGAAAACCAAGGGGGTCACATGGATGACCTTAAGCATTTGAAGATGGAAGGTGACCTACAAGGTCCTTAAATATTGTAATTTGGCCATTAGAGCCACTAGAATGTAATGAAAATGGAAATTGTGCAAAAAATACATAATGTTGCCAATATAGGCAAAATAAGCCTACAAGGCTAAATGTAAAGGCTCAAGGGGTTTGGTAGTCAAATAGGTTGATAAGGTCATTAAGAGACCTTTTGAATGTGATTGATTACAATTAAAATAACAAAGGATGTAAAAGTTGCCAAAGATTGGCAACTTTGTTGTCAACTTGGCAACATAAACTAAACAATAAGTTTAGAAGTAGTTTCAATTGGTTGGTGGTTAGTTTCAAAGGTGGTTTTTCAGTTTTGTAAGGCCTATTTACTTTTTAATAGCTAGAGGAAAGAGGGATGGTCGAAATGAAAGGATTTTGTAAGATTTGAATCAATAAAATGATGTTTTCACTATTTTTCTCTGATTTTCTTCCATAATAGTCACTATGTATGCATTATATTCCATACAAACACATTTTTATTGAGATTTTGTTGTTTGAGGATGTTAGGGAAGTGAATTAACTTCCATTTAGCATTGGAATCATATCATTTGGAGTTGTACAAAGGGAGATATTTGTATTTTGGTGAAAACTGTCCAAACCCTCAAATAGGGTAACCCGAGAGGACAAAATGTGATTCCTTAGTAATCTTCACGTCCAATAAGCTACTCATCTTGGTTAGGGATAAGGAGGATATGTATCCTAGGCTATCCTAGAGGTTTCAGGTGTCCATTCAACATGTAATGTGTGTTTGAGGGTAGAAAAGTGACTGGATAGTCACAGGGAGAAGGAATGACTGTCTCAGAAAAATGCAGTTCAGTACAGGGGAAATATATTTTAGTTGAACCATTGGATCTTTTTGAATTTGAAGTATGGTTTAGAAAACCTAATTGTGCACATCCTCACTAAAGGGATTTATAAAATAATGTTTTTTTCAAAATTTATAGACACCTGTGTACGGGTCTATATAGAGGACAGTGATAGGGAAGTTTGTGATGGATTTCCTTCATGAATGTGTTGGGGGAGTTTTGTGAAGGGATTAGGTATTATGTGGGGATGCATAGTAGGTTTTTGGAGAATAAATCAATGGTTGTAAGGGGACATGTAGATGAGTCCTTCTGTGTCAAGGAGTAGTGGATCCATCGAGAGTGATCCAAGTAAGTGGGTTGGGACAATCACATCATATTGGCAAATATGCATGAATGGTTAAGTTGAGTGAGTGTAGATTTAAGATGTGGAGTCTAGTGGAAGAAATATTGTTGCAGATCACTAGCCTCTACATCAAGTGGTATCAGAACATAAGAGCATCTTAGGATGAGTGGTGGAAGGTAATTTTAGGATTTTGAAGATTGAAGGTCCTTTGTTGATGCTTAGAGTTGAATTATCCTCTGAGAGTGTTCCAAAGTGGTGGCTTCAAATCTGAAGAGTCCTAGATTGATTTGTGAAGATAAAATTGACAAGAAGTGAGAGAGAGTTAGCCAAGTTACTAAAAGAATACTTGGGTGAAGGAAGAAAGAGAGATGAAGAAAAGAAGAGAGACCAAGAAAAGAATGAAAGAGAAGAAGCCAAGAAGAGGGAAGAAGCCAAGAAGAAAGAAGAAGAAGAAAGATGGAGAAAAATTTATGAAGCT
>MU227658.1:796995-814018 GCA_018584345.1 Thuja plicata
GAAAGGGTTTGGACTCTCATGTAAGAATAAATTTGATCAAATTGTTGAGAAAATATAAACATGTCTTTGCTTGGTCATATCAGGACTTGAAAGCATATAGAGAGGACCTTTTTCAACATGAAATCCCATTGAAATCAGATGTAAAACCATTTAGGCAAAAATAGAGGCCTATTAACCCCTTGTTGGCTCCTAAAATGCAACAAGAATTGATGAAACTAAAGGATGCTGGTATAATCCAGCCAATCAGACATTCAACTTGGGTATCAAATTTAGTGCTAATCAGAAAGAAAAATGGTGATATCAAACTGTGTGTGGATTTCAGAAGTCTAAATATTGCTTCAATGAAAGATAATTATTCTTTACCTAATATGGAAGCAATGTTGCATAAGGTGACTGGTTGTGAGTTACTGTCTATGATGGATGGTTTCTCAGGTTATAACCAGGTCTTAGTTAAAGAGTCAGAGCAGTACAAAACCATATTTACTACTCCATGGAGGACTTATGTGTATATTATAATGCCTTTTGGATTAATAAATGCAGGGGAAACTTTTCAAAGGGCCATGGATGTTGCTTTCAAAGAATTCATTGATTTGTTCATGGTTATTTATCAGGATGACTTGAATGCATATTCTAAAAGGGCTGTGGATCACTGTAATCACTTGGGTAAGATTTTTAATAAAGCATTGGAATATGGTGTCTCACTAAATCCCAAGAAAAGTCATTTTGTTATAAAAGAGGGAAAGTTGCTTGGACATATAGTATCTAGGGAAGGGGTAAGAATAGACCCTAGGAGAGTGGAAGCAATTCAAAGAGTAACTACTCCAAAGAACTTAAAAGGTGTACAATCTTTCTTAGGAAAGATCAACATTGTCAAAAGATTTATGGAAAATTTTGCAGAAATTGTTAAACCCATTGTAAAATTGTTAAAGAAAGATGCTAAATTCATTTGGAATGAAGAAGCCCAACATGCATTTGAAAAAATAAAAAGGGCAGTACAAGAGGCTCCAATTTTGAAATCTCCAGACTATACCAAGACTTTCTCTTTGTTTTCTTTTGCATCTTTTCATACAATTGCTGCTATTTTGCTTTAGAAGGATGAACAAGGATTTGAACATCTGATAGCTTTTTATAGTAAATCCTTACAAGCTGCAGAGCTTAATTATGAAATAATGGAAAAGCAGGCTTATGCCTTGGTAAAAGCTGTGAAATCTTTCAGGCCATACTTGGTTTGTGCTAAGATATAGGCTTATGTTCCTCATTCAGCAGTGAAAGATATCCTTACACAATTAGAGGTAACTGGTAAGAGGTGTAAATGGATCACCAGAATACAAGAATTTAACCTTGAGATCCATATTAAAAAATTGATAAGAGGACAAGGTCTGGCAAAGCTTATGACAGAAGAGAACTTGGATCTAGTATAGATAAATTAGACAGAAATGCATGATCAAGCTATTACAAGCATAGAGAGGCAACCATTCTATACTGATATTGTATTCTTTCTCAAAAATGCTAAATGTCCTAATCATTTTTCAAAGAATCAAAAAAGAAGTCTGAGATTACAAACTCAAAGATACACTTTGATCTAGGGTGACTTGTTTTGGAAAGATAAGAATGGTGTATTGTTGTTATGCCTTGACAAATACCAAGCTGAGAAAGTTGTGAGTGAAATGCATGAAGGAGAATGTGAGGGTCATTTTTCTACTAAGACTACTACCCACAATATTTTAAGAGCTGGGTATTATTGGCCTACTTTATTCAAGGATACTTATGAACATGTCAGGAAGTGTGAACCGTGTCAAAGGTTCTCCAATAAACTAAAATTTTTAGGTGCTCTGTTGCTAAACCCAATAAGTACTGATGCTCCTTTTACTATGTGGGGAATTGATTTTATTGGTGAATTTCAAGAGAAATCTAGTGGAGGACATAGTTGGATATTAGTTTCCACTGATTACTTTACCAAGTGGATTGAATCCATCCCTACAAAGAAAGCAACAAGCAGGGTAGTCGCTGAATTTCTCATGGAGAATATTATAACTAGGTTTGGTGTACCTGCTAAGTTAGTATTGGACAATGCCATGAGTTTTAGATTAGAAGAAATGACAAGTTTCTATGAAAATATGGGATTACAATATCATATTCATCCCCATATCATCCACAAGCCAATGGACAACCTGAGTCTAGTAATAAGAGTATATTGAAAATACTAGAAAGGACTCTGGAAAAGAATAAAAGAACATGGCATACTAAGTTGAAACTAGCACTTTGGGCTGACAGAGTAACAGTTAAAAAAGAAATTGATAAGTCTCCATTTGAGCTAGTATATGGTCTACAAGAAAGATTTCCTATCAACAATTTATTGCCAGTATGTCAATTTATACAAGAAGAACATTTAGATGTTTATGATAATATGCATAATAGAATGATTCAATTGATAGAATTGGATGAAGCAAGGAGAAATAGTCAAAAGGAAAACATGAAGTTGCAGCAAAAGATGAAGTACCTTTTCGATAAAAGGGCTACTGAGAGAAAATTCTAGTCTGGTGACCTAGTTCTCCAATGGAATGCAAGAGCATAAAATAAAGGAAAACACAAGAAGTTTGAGTCTTTGTGGCTAGGGCCATTTATTGTCTTAGAAAAGTTTGGAAAAGACTCTTACTTATTAAAGAGTATGGAGGGAGAAGATTTTGAGTTGCCTATGCATGGACAATTCCTACAGCCCTTTTTCAACTAAGAATCAAAAGTTTATGCACATGTAAGTATGTATTATATTGTGAATACTTTCCCTTTGTGTTTGTAAATGCTGTAAATAGTTTCCCTTCTATTTTAGGTTAGTTGGCATCCTCATCATTTTTTTTGAAGGGTCTGCAACCAGAGATTCTGTGGTTCTTTGCCATAAACTGTGTTTAGTCAATCCTCAGGTAGAGCCACTGTTGGTTGTGTTAGTTCTTTTTCTTACTGATATGAAAATAATTCTCAGAGAGCTTGCTCTATTTATCCCAGACACTGACCAAGAAAGATGCAGAATAACAGACATAAAATTTTGAAACCTCCTACACTTTGAGCCCCACTAACTCGGGCGAGATTACCCTTCAAACTTAGAATAATGAAATCACTGAATTATTCTAATTAACTGTGGATGAAATTACAGGGGTTGATCACTATAAATTTTATTAAAATAGACCAGACTGAAAGTAAAGATTAATTTTAATAATGATAGTCACTTGAATAAATGGAAATAGACCAGTGCTCAATTCTAGGGCATGGAGTCACTTATGAGCAATTTTAACTAGCTTGATCATGAACAAAACTTAAGACAATTACAACATCTGACATAAACATAGATATACCTTGTACATTAATCTCAATACACTTAATACATCTATCTCAATACACTTAATCAATTTAATTCATCAAATTCATTTTATACCCTGAATTTTATTGAAACATTCCTAAGGCATTTTAGTCTTTCCTTGAAAGAACCCTAGAAGTATTTCATAATATGCCTGACAGACATATAAATTGAACATTCCTTAAACATTCAATTTAAAAAAAATTCAAAACACTAAAATGAAGACACAATACTCATTATATGCTTTAGAAACTCTGAACTGGATTTTATTCAAAAATCAGAATCGCTTTCTATATTGAACAAATATTTCTCCAAAAACCTACTATATTGGTCTCAAACCTAGAGTTTACAATTTTATTTTGCATTCTCCAAAAATGAAATGGCTATCCCTTTCCCAGTAGTCTTAGAATCCTTTTATAATTAAGGATGCAACAAGCTACTGACATACTGGGAAAGATTTACAAAAATCTTTGTCAACAACCTTGCAACAGACAAGAAACAAAATTTTGTAGCAGAACATAGGTGGCAGCTATTTGCAAAGTCTGAACAAGGTTTTTTTTTGTTGTTAACAATGTCCTCCTCATCCTTTTAGCTTTGCCTCCCACCTGTTTACCTCTTAGGTAGTGGGTCAATCAAAGGTCTTTTGTTCCTCCAGCTTTGCAACAGCTTCTACCCACCTGGCATCCATGGCAGTTCTGGCCTCAGAAACAAATTTAGCCATATCTCTTTCAATTTTGAAAAGGCTATCAATCAATTCATTGTAATATTCTTCATTTGTGTCCTTTTGTAAGCATTTATTTATATCTTGGTTTCCTAGTATAGCATCAAAACCAGCTACCCAATCTGATTGTGCTTTCAAAACACTTGTTTCATCATAAATTTTTGGGATCAATGATGGACATTGATCACCAAATAGCTGCAACTTGTTGTCTATTAAATCAGACTTGCCATTGAAAAAGGCAAAGGTATCATTTAGCTTACTGACCATCTCAATGGTATCTATCACTTTATCTAGGAAATCATCACTGTACAGCATAGCCATTTTAAACTTATCCAAAATTCTTTCCTTCCCTGACCATAATTTGAAAGTAGGCTCTAAGAAAACCATAGCTTCTGCAACTATCTTTGAGGCTTCTTGTAACGACCCATACAGTGTGTACACTATGTCAATTTTTTGTTTTGGGACATCAATTTTGTGCTGCAATATGAGCAATATGATAGACATAACATTCATGCCATGTTCCTATGATATATCTTTTGATTGTGTTTCTACCAATGCAGAGTCTTCCTTAACTCCTTCGACAACATCTGTCACAACTTTAGCCACCTCCTTAAGGGTTGTAGTTTTTTCCCTTTTACTTTCTATTAATTCCTGTTTTAGTTTGGCAATTTCCTCTTCTAATGTGTGGTTTTGGACCACCACTTCTTCATGTTTCTTTGCCAGGGCCATCATTTGGCCAAAAGTTGTCTCATACCTCTTGGATAGGTCATCAACTTTCACCAAGTTCATGGATGAAACTTGTGTCATTAACTGAGCTATCTCAGTATCCGAAGTATTTTGCAAGTTCCATATCATCCTGTCTGCCCTTTTTTCTTCTCTGATGTTCATGAGTAAGGGCTTCTATGTGGCAGGAGCTAGTGACCATATTGCTAGGGTTTTTGATTTAGGATCAAATCCTGATCCTTTCAAAAATTCATCCATTTCAAATTCTATCTTCAGTAGAGGATCTTCTTGCCTCCTAATTTGATCAATAATGAAAGTGGACTGTAGGTCCCAACCAGGCATCAAAATCACACCACTATTATGCACTAGTAGCCTGGCTTTTTCCACCATAAGATGTTCACTCTCAGGATCATAATCCTGGAGTGTTTGTACAATTTCCTCATTCTTATATGCATTCTCTTCTTCTATAGTCATTTCTTGTCTCAAATTCTTTTGTTTCAATTTAACCAAGAAGGTCTTGAACTCTTCAGACTTTATGAACTCATCATCTTTCATGAACTCATTGGACATCATGACCCTCTCGTCATACTTTTCAAATAACACCATCTGATTGTCTCCTTGGCCCTCAACCTCAGGCTCCTTCTGCAACTATCTTTTCAATTTTTTGAAGTACTTACCATGCTATGATATTATGGCTTTTTCCATGCTTTTCCTATCTTGCACCATTTTATGCTCTTTCTTCTATTTCTTTCTTGGTGTCTCTCTAGCTAAAGTACCTTCTTCACCGACTTCTTCCCCTACCTCTTCATCTTCATGTTGTTCTTCCTTTTGTTGTTCCTCCTATTTTTCTTGGTGCTCTTGATCATGTAGTGCAACTAGAATTGGGGACCCTTTAGATTGTGCATCTTTAGCACTGAATTGTGGCACTTGTGACATTAGAGTTTCATAGGATTTTAGCATGTCCTCTATCCTTTGAAAATATGTGAGATCAGGGAAAAAACTAGAGAATGAATTATCTGATTCTTTCCACTCAGATTTTGCTCTCAGGAGGTCATTCCACTTCCTTCTCCTATCCTAAACTTCCTATTTATTTAGTTTTTTCCTCACAACATCCTCATCATCCAATGGCTCATGGTCTCTAATTTTCTACCAAGTACTCATTCTTTTTAGGGCTATCTGCACAAACTTCTCAGGATCACAAAATCTGGCAATCACTGCAAACATTCTATATTTCTTTAAGAAGTCATTTATCAAATAAAACACCTTTTTTCCAATGGAAAAATCAAAACCCACCCATAAACTGGGGATAAAAGTTCCCTTATTGTGCCCCTCTAGAAATTCCTTATCTACCCAAGTAATTTTCCATACAAATTCTAAGAATGCAATCCTAAGAGGAACAAACTTGGGAAGAATGTGAGGAGGCTGAGTACAACCATATACTCTGATGATAGTAATGTAATAAAAAATGAATAAATCAGCCCAATTGTGAGAGATAGGATAGTTTGGGATATACTCCCAAGGTCTCAGAATCTTTCTAACCTCAAAAGGAATCCTATGCCTATCTGTCCCCAATAGATTAAAAATTGGATCTACAATCTAGTTGTAGAAGCATACAAATGATGAATTGTTGGATGAACTATCCCATACTTAAGTCCATCTTTGGATTGGTGCATCCGCACCATACTATGAGACAAATAATTCAAGCTCTTTATCCATTGATGCTCTGTTATAATACAAAATCATATACATCAAATGAGAATAGTGCTTAAAATTAGGTGTTGGCACATCTGACTGTATCTCTAATAGTGCAGCATGGATAGCATCGACTATATATCCAACATAGTCATAATCAGTGTTGAACTCCAGGTGCTAGATGTTCATGGCCATCATAAGTAAATCTTGAGACACTGTGGAGTCTCCATCAAAACCTAGAAATCTACTCAAACCATAGACTATGCATTTTACATAATGATGAAACAGGGATAGGTCAAAAGGTGGTTTGAAATTGTCTAGAATTTTTACCAGGTGCCTATCTACTCTGGGCATGAATTTAGGCATTTCATATTTCTTAATTAGATGCTCCCTTTTGACATAGTCTGCCTTAATTTTCTTCAAATCAATGTCTGTGCATAATGCACCAGTGATTCCAAATACCTCTGCCACTAACCTCCTATCTATGGAAACTAGGGTCTCTTTGTTCCTTTTCATGATTACCTTAGCTACTAGGCAATAGTTTTTTGCTAATTCCTTAATAAGACCTATGCCAACATAGACATTAGGCACAATCAATTTTGTCATATTGAAATCCCATGGATTACAAATTGGGACTGGTTTGATCCTATTATTCTAGAAATAATGAAACAAAGTACTACCAGAATAATTTGGGGTTACCAGATTTTTGCATTGACACCATTTGTCATTCCATTCATCTCAGTTTGTGTTGTTTGTATTCAGAGTTCCAGGTAGCAACTTGACAAATTCTTCTGTATACTTCTTCAATGTGACTTCTTTCTTCTGCTTAGACCCTTGTGAGGTAGCGGGAACAATAGCTTGACTCATCCTTCTTCTTTGAATTTTACTGTCTCAGATAGAATGTTCCAGACTAGCAATCCTTTTTGGTCTTCGTAGAAAATCTCAGGATGCAAAAATGAGAGTTGAACAGAAACACACTCAATCATTCAAACTTATAGCCATTAAATCCTGTGTCTTGTCCACTTGAATGCCCAATTCTTGCACTTGCACTGTCATGAAATCATCATTCTGTCACTAATGCTGCCATTAATTCACATTGTTTGATCCTAGCTAGAAAAGAATGTACACTTTTCTTCTTTTTGCACTCATAAGCCTAAAACTAGCCACTTGTCAATCTGGTGCCAACCCATTGTACTTTAATCATACTTAGAATAGTCCTTATGAGTGAGTGATGTGACCTTTTACTTTAACGAGTCGCATACTCACTGTCTATTTTTACCTTGGTTTTCATCTTCTACGAGTGAGCGATGACCTAATCTGCACTTCATCATTTGGTAGTCGCATACTCTCTATCTTTCTACACTTTTCTTTTTGGGTTCATGCGAGTGTGTGATATTACCTTTTCTTCAACCTGTCGCATACTCACTACTCAACATTCCAACTTACAACACTTAGTGAGTGAGCGATGGCCCTTGTTCTTCATTCGGTCACAAAATCGCTATTGAAAAATCTCTATGGCTTGATGCTTCATGATTGAGCGAGCTTCTGCATTAAAATTCCCTTATCACACACTCGCTAACCCCATTTTCTTTTCTCAAATCTGTGAGCGGTTGAGCGACGATCACATTTTTTCCCATCGCACACTCGTGAACTTGAAAACTTAACCATATCACTGACTACGAGTGTGCGGTTGCCAACCTTCCTTCTTCAATCACATACTCACTAACAACTTTCCTTTTGCCTTTATTCATGGGCGAGTAAGCGATATCCCTCTTCTTTTCCTTATCGCACACTCGCGAGCTCATTTTCAAACTTTTAAAGCATCAGCGAGTGAGCGAAGTGATTAATGATCTCATAATTGCCTGCTTGCACACCTTTTAGAACTTTAAAAAATACCTCTGTGAGTGAGAAGAAAGCCTTCAACTTAATAACTTCTACATGCACTTATCACTTACTCGTACTTCAAAATACAAATAAGTTAGAACCTAAGTGAGTGAGCGACCTCTACAACTTGACTTCGTCGCGTAGTCACTGACTTGAAAGACCAACATGGAAACTTAACGTGGGTATGCAACTACCTCATTTTTAACAAGGCTCACTCGGTCGCAAAGCATAAAGTGAACAACATAACTTTAAAGCCACTATGCGATACACAAGGTTTTAAGTGATCGCAGACTCGTTGGACCTATTTTTGAAAAAGTTAATTCCTCGTGAGTGAGCGATAAAAAAAATCATTCCTAACCCACTCAGTAGAGAACTTACAACCTGACTTTCACAAAACATCGCGACTGCATGATTTACAATCTTTAACACCCAAACTGCTCACTCGCACAAATGATCATGACTTGACACAAGCTTATTGCGACTGCGCGATTTTACAATATGATGACTCATCACCCACTCACACAAATTGAAAGCATGTTAAAAGACCAACATGACTGAGTGACAAATACTTATAATAGAACACAATTAATGAATTTTGACCCTTTTAGCACAGTAAGACATGGGATTTTAAACCAGAAAGTGTGGGAAAATAGTAAATGCCAGAAATTGGAAAATTTTCTTGGTGTAGTGCTAACAATGGCTCCAACTGGGAAAAGTTAATTGCAAAATTTACATTAGAAGCCACATCTCTAGGAAACAGACCACAAATCTAAACAAAACTATACATGCGCACACAAAACCCACACTTAAAATAGGGAATCTAAACTAATGTGCATGGAAAAAGGAGCTTTATGAGAAATAATGTTTCAGGAATTGTCCATGCATTGGCAATTCCTGTATCTCACCATTAGGGTCTTCCAAGAAATAAGAATCTTGACCATGAAATTTCTGGATTACAAATGGGCCCATCCATAGTGATTCAAATTTACCATGCTTGCCTTTTTCTTCTTTTTTGGCATTCCATTGCAGCACCATATCATTTATCTGAAATTTTCTTTCACTTGCTGTTTTATCAAACAAGTATTTAAATTGATATTGGAGCTTCAGGTTTCTTTTGTGAGCTTCTATTCTTATTTCTTCCAATTCCACCAATTGATCCATTCTTTCCATCATGGGTTCTTGACTTTCCAAATCTTCTTCCTGCAAAAATTTGTATACTGGTAATAGATTGTTCAAAGGAAACCTTGCCTGATTTCCATAAACCATTTCAAAAGGGGAAACCCCTATGGCTCTTTTTACTATCACCCTGTCAGCCCATAGGGTTAACTTCAATTTTGAATGCCAAGACTTCTTATTTTTATCCAAAATCCTCTTAATTATTTTCATGATACTTTTATTACTGGACTCAGTCTATCAATTTTCTTGAGGATGATATGGTGAGGAGTAGGATAAAATAATGCCATAATCTTCACAGAAATCCCTAAATTCCTCAGACCTAAAGCACATGGCATTGTCGATAATTAGCTTAGTGGGCACACCAAATCTTGTCAGAATGTTATCCATTAAAAAATCCATTACTATCTTGTTGGTTGCCCTCTTTGTTGGAATTGCTTCTATCCATTTTGTGAAGTAGTTTGTAGCCACAAGAATCCAAATGTGACCCCCACTAGATTTTTCTATAAATTCACCAATAAAATCCAAACCCCATTGGGTAAAAGGTGCTTCAATGGTCATAGGATTTAAAAGTAAAGCTCCTAAAAATTTCATTTTAGCAGAAAATCTTTGGCATGGTTTACATTTTTGTATAAACATTTGAGTGTCTCTGAAAAGACATGGCCAATAAAATCCATCTCCGATTATTTTGTGAGCTATAGTTTTGACAGAATAATGCCCACCACATACACCACTATGTATTTCATTTAAGACCCTTTCAGACTGTGATTTATCCAAATATAATAAAAAAATCCCATCTTTGTTCTTCCAAAATAAATCACCTTGTATTAGGACATACCTCTAGGCCTGCAATCTCAGAGTTCTCTTCTGATTATCTGACATATGTTCTGGACATTTTGCATTTTTAGAACAAACACAATATTAGTATACCAGGATTGCAATTCTATGCTAGTAAAATTCATGTTTACTGTTTGTACATCACTCATTTGGGCTAATTCCATATTTGTATGAGTCATTAATTTTGTCAAACCCAAACCTCTTACCAATTTAGTAACCTAAATTTCCAAATTGAATTCTTGGATCCTGCTAATCCATCTGCACCTTTTGCCAGTAACTTCATATTGAGATAATATGTCTTTCACTATGGCATGTGGCACATAAGAAATTATTTTTTCACAAACAAGATAAGGTCTAAAGACCTTGACAGCCTTGACTAGTGCATATGCTTGTTTCTCCATTATCTCATAGTTGAGTTCCGCTTCTTGCAAAGACTTACTAAAAAATGCTATAGGGTGTTCAAACCATTCATCATCTTTCTGCAAGAGTACTATAGCAATTGTATGAAATGAGGCAAAAGAAAATATGGAGAAAGGTTTTTCATAATTTGGAGATCTTAACATAGGAGCCTGTTGGATTGCCACTTTTATCTCATTAAAAGCTGATTGAGCATTTCTATCCCATTCAAACTTTGCATTTTTCTTCAGCAATTTAACAATGGGTTTTACTATTTCAGCAAAATTTGCAATAAATCTCTTTACAAAATTTATCTTTGCAAGGAAAGACTGAACTCCTTTAATATTCTTTGGTGGCAATAGCTTGTTAATGGCTTCAACTCTTTCAGGATCAATTCTGACACCTTCCTTAGACACAATATGTTCCAATAATTTACCTTCAGTCATAGCAAAGTGACATTTCTTTGGATTTAAAGAAACCCCATACTCCAAAGCTCTGGTAAAAATATTTTCTAAATGTTTGCAGTGATCATCAGCCTTCTAGGAATATGCAGTTAAATCATCTTGATATACTACCATATTAATATTTATAAATTCCTTGAAAGCCACATCCATGGCTCTTTGGAAAGTAGCCCCTGCATTCATCAGGCCAAATGGCATTCTTACATAAACATATGTACCCCACAGGGTAGTCAAAGATGTCTTGAATTGTTTAGATTCTTGAACCAGCACTTGGTTATAACCAAAAAAACCATCCATCATAGATAAAAGATCACAACCAGTTACCCTCTGTAACATGGCCTCCATATTTGGCAAAGAATAATTATCTTTCAATGAGGCCACGTTAAGATTCATAAAATCAACACACAACCTAATATCTCCATTTTTCTTTCTGACAGGGACCAAATTAGACACCCAAGAAGAATTCCTAATTGGTTTTATGATTCCATCTTCTCTGAGTTTTGTCAATTCTTGCTACATTTTGGGGGCCAATAAAGGGTTGATTGGCCTTTGTTTATGTCTGAAAGGCTTAATATCATCTTTTAATTGAATTTCAAGTTGAAATAAATCTTCCCTGTAACCCTTAAGGTCTTCATAAGACCAAGCAAAGACATGCTTGAATCTCTTCAGCAAGTTAATCAAATTAGCCCTCACATGAGGAGCCAATTTCTTCCCAATGTATACAATCTTAGCACTACATTTTGATCCCAAATTTATCTCCTCAAAATCATCCAACTTGGTAGGGGATTTGTGGCACATATGACTGTCATTATCAGTAAACAATCCTTCTAATTGAGTCAGTCCCTTAGGGATTTCATTCGTTTGCAACTGCAGAATTTCATTACCAAAAATAGTTTCTTTCCCATCAGTAATCTCTATCAAATTATTAAAATCACTAACCTGACCATCATAATTATCCACACATTGAATGAAGTTGAGGATATCCTCATCACTCTCAAAAACCTGCCAATTATATACATTATCTGGGATTGTAGGCCTAGTTTTAGTTTCCACAATACATATCCCAGTTAATGTTAGATCATCATTTTTCAAAGCTATATTAGCCAAAAAATCTGCCATGATATTCTTGGATGTTTCTATCCATTCAATGGAAAATGCATCAAAAAATTCAATACTATCCCATACAACATGCTTATATTGTTTCAACCTATCATTTTTAGCGGCATATCTTTCTCTAATTTGGGAAATAGATAACTATGAATCACCCAAAACTCTCAATAATTTGATGCCATGCTTCATTGCTATTTCTAATCCCAACAATAATGCCTCATACTCAGCTGTGTTATTTGTGCATTGAAATGATAGTAGGAATGAGTATTTGAAAGTATACCTGATGGAGAGACAAATAAAACACCAGCCCCTGACCCCTCTCTGGAGCATGCTCCATCAAAATACATCTGCCATAGCCCTTGTTGTTGCAACTTCAATTCTTCTATGATGGGATCTGTATTTTTTAATTGTGGCTGAATTTTTTCCACTTTGAAATTATTTATATCCACATCCACAAAGCAATTCAACATACTAGGTTGAACCTTTTCAACATAAATAGGAGATCTAGGTTCCCTTAATAGTTTTTCTTCTTTTCCATTAAAAAAAATGGTAGCAAAAGATAAATCCAATTGTACGTGTCCTCCAATGGCTGTAGCACATTGTCTTGATAAGAGTATACCATAATGGGGTGGTGAATCTACAACCACAACATCTATCTTAAAAGTAACCTCAGGGTAAGCAACAAGTTTTACCTCTAACCCTTGAAAAGTTCCTATTACAGGTACTTCCCTATTGTCCATGGCATAACATTTACCACAAGTAGTATCCACATCTAAACCCAATTGCTTCATGATAGTGTAAGTCATTACATTAGCAGCAGCTTCTGAATCCATCATACAATTCTTTAGCAACATATTGTTTGTGAGCAATGTAACATAAAAAGGATCAATCTGATCTGGCTCTTGAATAACTATATTTACCAAACAAATTGGGACCCTATCCTTTTCTTCATTCTCATCTTTCAGTTCATCATTCAAAACAACATTGTCATACACAACGGGTAAGTCAGAAAGTAATGAAAATGCTGCCTCCTGGTGTTCCTTAATTTTAAACATTTCAAGGAAAGGAACAGAGACTTTCATCTGAGATAAAGCTTGCTTCATATTAAAATTTGGGAAACTTATGTTACTATCAGAAGACACTTTACTTTACTTTCTTTCAATTGCCTTATTTTTTGGTCATGAGTAGGAGTGACTTTGTTTTCTTTAACCAAGGTATCTTTCACTTGATCTTGTGTAATTTTTTCATTTATAAATTTTGTAATAACAGGTGAATTAGGTTGTTTCCCATTTTGATCAACTTTTCTATTCCTAAGCTGGTATGAACTTCTTGCTTGTGTCATAGCAGCAATGGTTAAAAATATTATCTCTTCTTCATTAGGCATCCCAAATTGAAAATGCTCTACCTTAGAACTTGTATTGTTCATTGTGACTGGAATCTCTTCTTTTGATTCTTCTTCTAAACTACCATTGTCATCTTCAATAGTAAGTGCACACATATTTACTGTAGGTTTCTTCTAACCTTGAATTTTCTAGGTTCCAACATTTTCATGTTGATCCAACAAACCCTGAGCTACTGCACATTGATATGGGGAATGAGGCATGTTGCAAGCTATGCACCAAGGAGTATTTTCTACATTATGGTTACTGTTGTTTCTTAATGGATTAGGAATATCTTTGTTCTTGGGATCATTATGTTCTTCTGACACAGGTTTCCCATCCTTCCACTAAGTCTTATAAGGGAAGTCTTGAAGTCTATAAGGTTTATTCTGTCTTTGGTACTGTGGCCTATTATTTTGAAATCCTTTTTCATTCTTGTCTACTTTGGCAGCAAGATCTTTCACCACAGTTACCAATGCATCCATTTTATCTTCTTCCTTAGGGCTCTTATTAGGCTATATTTTTGGTTCTTTCTAGAGCCTATTGTCATCCCATTTACCAAGTTTTCCAGAAGCCCTTCTATTTCTTTCTATGTTTATAGCCAACTTATATGCTTCTCTCATGGTTTGAGGGTCTTTATCCCTTATCAGATAAGCTATTTTTCCATCCAAAGCATTACAATAGGTAGTAACACACGCATTTTCATCCAGTCTTAATACTTGAAACAAATTACACATAGCCTTCTGAAATCTTACATTAAATTCAGCAATGCCTTCATTAGTGAATTTTTTTAGGCTGTTGAATTCATTCAACATAAAACCGGAATTTATCTTGTCACCATAGTTCTCTTTGAAACTTCTAACAAATTCATCCCAAGAATAGATACTATGATCAGGCAAACCCAAGTACCAATCTTTTTCATCCTCAGTTAAGGATTGTACAAATAATTTCATTACAACATCCTCATCTCCAATCTCATAGTCATTCATTATATCCGAGAATACTTTTAGATGTTCTTCACCAGTTATGGCATTATTCCAACTAAACTTAGGAATCTTATCCCTAACCTCATTAGGGATAAGGTTTGGTTGGCCAGGGATACCATCAAAGAACATTTGTCTATATTTCTCTAGATGAATAGGTCTTCTTTGAAAATTTGAACCCATATTCTGACCAACATTCTGGGTAACACTGCTAGTGTTCTGACCAATGCCCATATTATGGAGGCCAATATTTCTGTTAGGCCCACTTACTCCTGATTGTGATGCAACGCCTTGAGCTACACTATATGTCTGGGTATTTGTATTGGCATTATTGGTATGAACATTAGAATTAAATATAGGGATGGCTTGATTAGTAGCATTATTTGTCATATTGGGATTAGTCATGGAACTCAAGAAGGAAATCCTCTTCTTCATCTCTGCAGTAGCAGCTTCTAATTTAGGCTTTTCCAATTGTTTTGCAATATCATCTTTGGCCTTTCTCACCCTTTCTAATTCCATATCAAGTGAAAATATGTTTTGAGACATACCCTCTTCAATTTTAGGTTGAGAAAAGTTGATGCCAGTGATCTTTTGTTTTCCTTTGTCAACCTCTGTTTGCCTAGCATTAGTTGTTGATACATTCTATGTAACTATCTGAGGCTTAGGAGATTTTTGAATTTCATAGTTAATAACTTGCCTCACTACAGGACCTGCATCTTTGGGTTCACCCTTCTTAAGAAAATATTCTCTCTCACGACACTCTTTTCTCAGGGTATCTACATCTCTAAAAATCTCTTTATTCAAACCATGAAATCCTTTGTTTGCACCTTGAGCTACCAATTTTAACTGAGCAACTTGCTTCTTTGAGTTTTCTCTCTTGGTAATAGAATTTATGACCTTTTCTCTCTAGCCTCATCATTCTTTTGCTTGAGGAATAATAGTTCATCTAATTCCCTTTTCAAAAGGTCATTGTCTCTGAGGACTCCCTCAATATCAGAACTAGAAGAGTCATACACATTCACTTGATTTTCTCCCTTTTTCTCTTCAACCCTCTCATAGGGGATACCCTCAAAGTAGGAGGATGTTTCCCCCTTTTCTTGAAATACATTTCTTGGTCTAGGGTTAAAAATGTCCTCAAAATAACCAATTGTGTCAGACTCAGGGTTTAAAGGCTTATTAATTTCTTTCTCAGGAATAGTATCTAATGATTGGCTATGGCCTACTGACCTAGGTTTCCAGGAAGTATTATTAGAGGATTCCCCTTTTCTAGAGTGATTTCTTCTAGAAATTTTAGAAATATCACTCTCTGATGTTGCCTGAGAGTGATTCTTTGTGTTTTATTTTGTGTTCCTCATTATGTTCAAAATGAAATATCACACACTTAATCTGCTAGTATTCCCCTTGGAAACACTATAACCAATAAATCAGAGTCACCACCCAAAAAAAACTTTGGGAAAAATAAAGAAAATTCACTTTGACAATGATATTTGAGGGTATAGCTCAATAAAATGCAATACACAACATGTGAACTCAAAAACTAAACTTCAAGGAACCTATAGTATGGAATATTGATGTCAGACTAACCTTCCATGCATTCCCCATTAGAGTTTCCATTTTTTGTTAGTTCTTTTTCTTGTTGATATGAAAATATTTTTCAAAGAGCTTGATCTATTTATCCCTGTGTGTGTGTAAATGGGTACCTGTTGAAAATGACACAAACACTCAATAGGTCATTGCATTAGCTCAAATGGTTAGTCAAAACATGGAAAACCACTAATATCAGCCTATTTACTTCTAACTAGAAAGAGTATGATAAGTTGCATATTTAGCCCTCAGAATATGCTCAAAATCAGTGACCAATACTATCCTAGCATGAAGGATTTGATTAGAATTCAAACTAAAAATGAGAAAAAGCATACAATCTAGCTTTAAAACATGAAATGAAAACTAAGAACTAGCATGATATAATAGATGAAATGTAAGTCTAGAGTGAATCTAACAGCATAACAATGTATTTCTGATCTAAGGTGAAGGCTTATTTGCTCTCAAAATAGGCTTCTATTTATAGAAGAATGGGAGAGAGAGAGGGGGGACAAGGTTCATTTATGAATTTGGAGACTCATAAATGAATATGTAAGAGCCTTTAATACTCAAGGCATTAATAAGGCATGGGAGAGACATGGGCTTAAGGTCTTCATATTAATGAAGGCATTAATGAAAGCCTTAAAGAGGGAAGGGAGGATGTAAGAGAATATGGACTTTAAGAAAGTCTAGCTTGAGAAAGTGGACTTTCTCAAGTGGGTGGAGTTGCTAAG
>MU227658.1:827549-863564 GCA_018584345.1 Thuja plicata
GTGACAACATTAGGAGGTGGGTTAGAGTAGAATTTAGGATTAGGATTAGATTAGCATGGGTGAATGGGTTGAGAAGGGTTAGAACCCAGGGTAGAAGTGGTTGAGATAGGTTAGGTTGGGGTTTAGGTGAATATTAATAAATGAAATAAACTTATTTAATTCATTTAAAAATATAGGAATTAATTATTTAAACAATGAAATTGTTTTTTAATAATTAGAGGACTATAGCCATTTTAATTAAATTAAATAGGCTAGGGGAATGGGTT
Organism: Thuja plicata; assembly: GCA_018584345.1. Lineage (NCBI taxonomy): Eukaryota > Viridiplantae > Streptophyta > Pinopsida > Cupressales > Cupressaceae > Thuja > Thuja plicata. The sequence goes on from MU227658.1 coordinate 827,816, forward strand.
AATTGCAAGTGGGTATTTGATTTAGGGATTTATTTAATTCCTTTATAATTAAATACTATAGCCATGTTTGATTTTGATTTGATTTGATTGGTCAAAATTGATTTGAATTGTCTGGCCATAATAGCTAATATAAATCAGTGATAAAAATCACTTAGGATATTAAATTGATTAAAAGAATTATGCCAAGCAGTAACAGGGTCTTTTGGACATAAATCGAGGGTATGATCACACCTAGGGAAAATAGGGTCTATAGTTAGAACAGACCAAATTCAGGTGGTTACAATCCCAGAAACTGACCAAGCAAGATGCAGAACAACAGACACAAGATTTTGAAACCTCCTACACTTTGAGCTCCACTAACTTGGGCAGGATTACCCTTCAAACTTAGAATAATGAAATCACTGAATTATTCTAATTAACTATGGATGAAATTACAGGGGTTGATCACTGTAACTTTTATTAAAACATACCAGACCGAAAGTAAAGATTAATTTTAATAATGATAGTCACTTGATTAAATGGAAATAGACCAGTGCTCAATTCTAGGGCATGGAGTCACTTATGAGAAATTTTAACCAGCTTGATCATGAACAAAACTTAAGACAATTACAACATATGACATAAACATAGATATAACTTGTACATCTATCTCAATACACTTAATCAAGTTAAATCATCAAATTCATTTTATACCCTGAATTTTATTGAAACATCCCTAAGGCATTTTAGTCTTTCCTTGAAAGAACCCTAGAAGTATTTCATAATATGCCTGACAAACATATAAATTGAACATTCCTTAAACATTCAAATTAAAAAAAATTCAAAACACTAAAATGAATACACAATACTCATTATATGCTTCAGAAACTCTGAACTGGATTTTATTCAAAAATCAGAACCGCTTGTTACATTGAACAAATATTTCTCCAAAAACCTACTATATTGGTCTCAAACCTAGAGTTTACAATTTTATTTTGCATTCTCCAAAAATGAAATGGCTATCCCTTTCCCAGTAGTCTTGGAATCCTTTTATAATTAAGGATGCAACAAGCTACCAACATATTGGGAAAGATTTACAACAATCTTTTGCAACAACCTTGCAACAGACAAGAAACAAAATTTTGTAACAGAACACGGGTGGCAGCTATTTGCAAAGTCTAAACAAGGTTTGTTTTTATTGTTGACAATGTCCTCCGCATCCTTTTATCTTTGCCTCCCACCTATTTACCTCTTTGGCAGTGGGCCAATAAAAGGTCTTTTCTTCCTCCAGCTTTGCAACAACTTCTACCCACCTGGCATCCATTGCAGTTCTGGCCTCAAAAATAATTTAGCCATATCTATTTCAGTTTTGAAAAGGCTATCAATCAGTTCATTGCAATATTCTGCATTTGTGTCCATTTCTAAGCATTGCTTTATATCTTGGTTTCCTAGTATAGCATCAAAACTAGCTACCCAATTTGACTGTGCTTTCAAAACACCTATTTCATCATAAATTTTTGGGATCAATGATGGACATTGATCACCAAATAGCTACAACTTGTTGTCTATTAAATCAGACTTGCCATTGAAAAAGGCAAAGGTATCATTCAGCTTATTGACCATCTCAATGGTATCTGTCACTTTATCTGGGAAATCATCACTATACAACATAGCCATTTTTAACTTATCCAAAATTCTTTCCTTCCCTGATCATAATTTGAAAGTAGGCTCTAAGAAAACCATAGCTTTTGCAACTATCTTTGAGGCTTCTTGTAACGACCCATACAGTGTGTACACTATGTCAATTTTTTGTTTTAGGAAGTCAATTCTGTGCTGCAATATGAGCAATATGACAGACATAGCATTCATGCCCTGTTCCTATGATATATCTTTTGATTGTGTTTCTGCCAATGTAGATTCTTCCTTAACTCCTTCGACAACATCTGTCACAACTTTAGCCACCTCCTGAAGGGTTGGATTTTTTTCCCTTTTACTTTCTATTAATTCCTCTTTTAGTTTTGCAATTTCCTCTTCTAATGTGTGGTTCTGGACCACCACTTCTTCATGTTTCTTTGCCAGGGCCATCATTTGGCCAAAATTTTCCTCATACCTCTTGGATAGGTCATCAACTTTCACCAAGTTCATGAATGAAACCTGTGTCATTAACTGAGCTATCTTAGTATCTAAAGTATTTTGCAAGTTCCATATCATCTTGTCTGCCCTTTTTTATTTTCTGATGGTCATGACTAAGGGCTTCTGTGTGGTAGGAGCTAGTGACCATATTTCTAGGGTTTTGGATTTAGGATGAAAGCCTGATCCTTTCAAAACTTCATCCATTTCAAATTCTGTCTTCAGTAGAGGATCTTCTTGCCTCCTAATTTGATCAATAATGAAAGTGGACTGTAGGTCCCAACCAGGCATCAACATCACACCACTATTCTGCACCAGCAGCCTGGCTTGTTCCATCATAATCTGTTCATTCTCAGGATCATAATCCTGGAGTGTTTGTACAATTTCCTCATTCTTATCTGCATTCTCTTCTTCTACAGTCAGCTCTTGTCTCAATTTATTTTGTTTCAATTTAACTAAGAAGGTCTTGAAATCTTTAGAATTTATGAACTCATCATCTTTCATGAGCTCATTGGCCATCATGACCCTCTTGTCATCCTTTTCAAATAACACCATCTGATTGTCTCCTTGGCCCTCAGCCTCAGGTTCCTTCTGCAACTATCTCTTCAATTTTATGAAGTACTTACCATGCTCTGATATCATGGCTTTTGCCATGTTTTTCCTATCTCACACCATTTTATGCTCTTTCTTCTATTTCTTTCTTGGTGGCTCTCTAGCTGAAGTAGCCTCTTCCCCAGCTTCTTCCCCTACCTCTTCATCTTCATGTTGTTCTTCCTTTTTCTGTTCCTCCTATTTTTCTTGGTGTTCTTGATCATGTAGTGCAACTAGAATTGGGGACCCTTTAGATTGTGCATCTTCAGCACTGAATTGTGGCACTTGTGACATTAGAGTTTCATAGGATTTTAGCATTTCCTCTATCCTTTGGAAATATGGGAGATCTGGGGAAAAACCAGAGAATGAATTATCTGATTCTTTCCACTCAGATTCTTCTCTCAAGAGGTCATTCCACTTGCTTCTCCTATCCTGAACTTCCTATTTATTTTGTTTTTTCCTCACAACATCCTCATCATCCATTGGCTCATGGTCTCTAATTTTCTACCAAGGAGTCATTTTTTTTAGGGCTATCTTCACAAACTTCTCAGGATCACAGAATCTGGCAATCACTGCAGACATTCTGTATTGCTTTAAGAAGTCATTTATCAAATCAAACACCTTTTTCCCAATGAAGAAATCAAAACCCACCCATAACCTAGGGATAAAAGTTCCCTTCTTGTTCCCCTCTAGAAATTCCTTATCTACCCAAGTAATTTTCCATACAAATTCTAAGAATGCAATCCTAACAGGAACAAACTTGGGAAGAATGTGACGAGGTTGAGTACAACCATATACTCTGATGATAGTAATGTAATAAAAAAAGAAGAAATCAGCCCAATTGTGAGAGATAGGTTAGTTTGGGATATACTCCCAAGGTCTTAGAATCTTTCTAACCTCAAAAGGAAGCCTATGCCTATCTGTCCCCAATAGATTAAAAATTGGATCTACAATCCAGTTGCATAAGCATACAAATGATGAATTGTTGGATGAACTATCCCATACCTGAGTCCATCTTTGGATTGGTGCATCGACACCATACTCTAAGACAAATAATTCAAGCTCTTTATCCATTGATGCTCTTTTATAATATAAAATCATATACATCAAATGAGAATAATGGTTAAAATTAGGTGTTGGCAAATCTGACTGTATCTCTAATAGTGCAGCATGAATAGCATCGACTATATATCCAACATAGTCATAATCAGTGTTGACCTTAGGGTGCTAGATGTTCATGGCCATCATAAGTAAATCTTGAGGCACTGTGCAGTCTCCATCAAAACCTTGAACTCTTCTCAAACCATAGACTATGCATTTTACATAATGATGAAACAGGGATAGGTCAAAAGGTGGTTTGAAATTGTCTAGAATTTTTACCAGGTGCCTATCTACTCTGGGCATGAATTTAGGCATTTCATATTGCTTAATTAGATGCTCTCTTTTGACATAGTCTACCTTAATCTTCTTCAAATCAATGTCTGTGCATAATGCACTAGTGATTCCAAATACTTGTGCCACTGACCTCCTATCTATGGAAACTAGGGTCTCTTTGTTCCTTTTCCTGATTACCCTAGCTACTGGGCAATAGTTTTTTTATAATTCCTTAATAAGACCTATGTCAACATAGACATCAGGCACAATCAATTTGACCATAGTCAAATCCCATGGATTACAAATTGGGACTGGTTTGATCCTATTATTCTAGAAATAATGAAACAAAGTACTACCAGAATAATTTGGGGTTACCAGATTTTTGCATTGACACCATTTGTTGTTCCATTCATCCCAGTTTGCACTGTTTGTATTTAGAGGTCTAGGTAGTGAATTGACAAATTATTCTATATACTTCTTTAATGCGACTTCTTTCTTCTTCTTAGACCCTTGTGAGGTAGCGGGAACAATATCTTGACTCATCCTTCTTCTTTGAATTTTACTGTCCCAGATAAAATGCTCCAGACTAACAATCCTTTTCGCTCTTCGCAGAAAATCTTAGGATGTGGAAATGAGAGTTGTACAAAATCAAACTCAATCATTCAAACTTATAGCAATTAAATCCTGTGTGTTGTCCACTTGAATGCCAAATTATTGCACTTGCACTGTCATGAAATCATCATTCTGTCACTAATGCTGCCATTAATTCACACTGTTTGATCCTAGCTGGAAAATAATGTACAGTTTTCTCCTTTTTGCACTCGTAAGCCTGAAACTAGCCACTTTTCAATCTAGTGCCAACCCACTGTACTTTACTCATACTCAGAATAGTCCTTGTGAGTGAGCGATGTGACTTTTTACTTTAACTAGTCGCATACTTGTCATCTATTTTTACCTTGGTTTTCATCTTTTGCGAGTGAGCGATGACCTAATTTGCACTTCATCATTTGGCAGTCGCATACTTTCTATCTTTCTACACTTTGCTTTGTGGGTTCATGCGAGTGTGCGATATTACCTTTTCTTCAACCTGTCACATACTCGCTGCTCAACATTCCAACTTACAACACTTAGTGAGTGAGCGATGGCCCTTGTTCTTCATTCGGTCGCAAACTCTCTTTTGAAAAATCTCTATGGCCTTATCCTTCATGATTGAGTGAGCTTCTCCATTATAATTCCCTTATTGCACACTCGCTGACCCCTTTTTCTTTTCTCAAATCTGTGAGCGGTTGAGCGATGGTCGCATTTTTTCCCATCACGCACTCAGGAACTTGAAAAATTAACCATATCACTGACTATGAGTGTACGATTTCCAACCTTCCTTCTTCAATCACATACTTTCTAACAACTTTCATTTTTCCTTTATTCATGGGTGAGTAAGCGATATCCCTCTTCTTTTCCTTATCACACACTCGCGAGCTCATTTTCAAACTTTCAAAGCATCAGTGAGTGAGCAAAGTGATAAATGATCTCATAATCGATCGCTCACACATCTTTTAGGACTTTGAAAAATACCTCTGCGAGTGAGCGGCGAGTCTTCAACTTAATAACTTTTGCATGCACTTATCGCTTACTCGCACTACAAAATACAAATGAGTTAGAACCTAAGCGAGTGGTCGACCTCTACAACCTGACTTCGTCATGTAGTCGCTGAATTGAAAGACCAACATGGAAACTTAACGCGGGTATGCGACTAACTCATTTTTAACAAGGCTCGCTCGGTCGTAGAGCATAAAGTGAACAACATAACTTTAAAGCGACTATGCGATACACAAGGTTTTAAGTCATCGCAGACTCGCTGGACCTATTTTTGAAAAAGTTAATTCCTTGCGAGTGAGCGGTAAACAAAATCATTCCTAACCCGCTCAGTAGCAAACTTACAACCCGACTTTCACAAAATATCATGATTGCGTAATTTACAATCTAACACCCAAACCACTCACTCGCACAAATTATCATGACTTGACACAATCTTGTCGCGACTGCATGATTTTACAATCTAATGACTCATCGCCCACTTGTACAACTTAATAACATGTTAAAAGACCAACGCGAGTGAGTGGTAAATACTTAAAATAGAATACAATTAATGAATTTTGACCCTTTTAGCGCAGTAAGACATGGGATTTTAAACCAAAAAGTGAAAGAAAATAGTCAATACTAGAAATTGGAAAATTTTCTCGGTGTAGTGCTAAAAGGTTGTATTCCATGTTTTTCTACTTTGCCCTAAAATTTTTGTTGCCTTCATGCCAATTTGTATCCCAAGTCAAAAAATATGTCCCATTTTTGAAGTATTCCTGTGAAGTTTCTATGTTGTTTAGGTCAAAATCCACACAAACAGTGCAAAAATGTGAAACCCTAAGCTATCTTCTAAGTCAAAATGCAAGAAAGCCCTAAAATATCAATCAAGTTTCTAATTTTTCATTACCTTTTTGAAAAACTTAATTCATGTGCCTTTTATGATGGTCACCTAGTCGCTTGATCCTAAAAGCATATTTCTTTTAGTTATGAGACTTAACGATTAACTATTCTCAGGATGTCTCTTGAAGAAATAAAATATTCCTTATTTGTTATGAGACTTGGTGGAACCCTTCAGTCGCAAAGTCTCCCAATGTAGAAACACGTCATCAACCAACATCTAAGCAAGTAGTTAAGTCGCGGTGTCACACAAAGATTTCAGCAGTTAGTGATTTGTTATGAGACTTAGCAATTGCTTTAGTCACGGGGTCTCTAGATTAAAATGTAGTTAAGTGAAATGTTAAAAGTTTGTGTCATGGAGTCTCCAAGTAAAATGACAATTAAGTAAAAGATGTTGAGACTTCATGACAAACCGCAGGGTTTAGAGTATATGGCAGTCGAGTTGTCGCTAGATTAAGATGCTAAGTCAGTGTTTAATCAGTGATTCAGAGACAAACCATTGAAAGAGACACGTGTCCACAATGAGTAGAATGAAGGCTAGTCATGTGGTCTCCCAAAAGGAAAAGGTCATTTGGTGATTAAGAGACTAAAAGTTATAAAGTTATATATTATTGCGTAGTCTCCAAATGATTTAAAAATTTTAAAATGTACTCAGTGACTTAGCGCAGCCATCAGATGCAAAATGAGAAAGGATCAATGGTACTCACTAAGTCTCCATCAAATCTGCATGAGAAGAAAAAGTGCTTGTGACAATGAGATAACCTTTAGTCGCATAGTCTCTAAATTAAGATCAAAAGGTAAAGGTTGTCGTGTAGTCTCTGAAAGAAATATCAGATAGTATTTTTAATCAGCGATTGAGCGACTAAGGTTAGTCACGGGGTCTCATGAAGAAAAATAAATACTCAGTGACTTGGATATAACAGTTAAAGGTAAAGATAACTTTCAGTCGCAGGGTCTCTGAATAAACTTTGAGTTAAGCATTTCATCTAGCGACTTTGATTCATGTAGTCGCGTGATTGCCAGAAGTTAACTATGGTTAGCTAAGTAAAGAAAATCACACATTCACTAAATCTCAAGAAGAATTGAGGGTTAGGAGATTTGGTCAGTGAAAAGGAGATACTGCACAGTCGCGTGGTTGCTGAATATGAAAAATTATAAAAGGCGGTAGTTGCTGACATGACAATGTAGAATATTTAGCATCCAATGAGAATCCATAGGATTAATTACTATATGAAAAAGGGTAGCTGAGATGTCTGACAGAGAACCAATCATATGAAGACATGTCACCCTATTCAAATTTTATAAGGGTTTTTCTGAAGATGGATATATATGATTTTTATTTCCTGTCACACTCATGAACTACGGCTAGGATTTCAATTAATTTCATAGCATGTTAACTTGAAAGAAAAATTTATTATTTTTCCAATGATGAGCTATGTACTTGGGAGAGTTACCATAAAGAGTGATTGTAGGTTCATTTCCACTTATCTTGCATCCAAAATTGTAGAGCGAAGAAGTGCTATGTCTTTTGTGTTCAGAAGGCAGAAATTGATCAGATGTAGAGTAATTCTCTAGTTATCAAGTTTCCTGAATTGTCAAGCAGTGAACTGAGGAGAGCATTGAGTTCTAAGAGATGATTTATTTCAATATCAGTAAAGGAATGGTTGAAACAAAGAAATATGAGTAAGGCCGTTAGTGTGTCTTCCACCAGTGGAAGAAGTGATGAAGTATACAATGATGCAAAAGGGAAGAGGAATTTCTCTGATGAATTCCTGAAGCTGTTGCCAGGGTCCACACAAAATAAGAGGGCAAATGCAAATTTGATGGCAGATGACTACTGTGAGATCAGAGATGCTCGCACTCCAGGATGAACAGATTTTTCTCTTTAAAATTGCTTCTATAATAATTATGATAAGGCTATCCTAGTGTCAAACCCTTGGACTAGTGGCCTTGCTAGGTTAATTGTCCCTGATGTCTACATAGATGTAGACTTGTTTCTAGGTCTTTCCAGCCACTATGATGCTCTTTCTAAAACAATTAAGAAAAATGATGGCACTACCTTATTAATTTTGAATAGGAATTCATTTATGCAAGCCTTTGGCTTATACAATAGCATGTCTACCAAGGTAAATCTTACTAGGCAAGAGGAAAGGTATAGGTTACAACCTGGTGTTGCTAGGACCCTATTGCAGAAGCATATGCTTAAGGAGGTTAGGAATCATCTTACTCCTATACCTGGTACTGCACCCTACTTATTTAAAGACCTACATTTCTATATTAAGAATATTGCCTATGCTTTATGTAGAGTGTTAGGGATAGATGGAGGAGCAGAAAAAACTAATGTTGGAATTTTGATGATGGTACTAGACCTGTAGGACGTGCATTCTAGAACCAATTATGATTATATAGAGTACATTATTGAAAAGATGCATTAGGGATTTGTAGCTGTATAGAAAAAGATGAAGGATCCCAAAGAGAAGGAACCTAGGTTCTTCCACTATTCTATCTTGATGCATTTGTTATTGCATTTTAACTATGGGATTATGAATGTGAACAACATGAATCCTCAGAGGATTTTACAGGACCGGCCTAATCATATTCAGTTTTGGGTTAGGATATGGAATTATAAATCCAAGGACTATGACTTTTGTGCATTTGAAAATTGGATTGTATATCCACTAATGCAGAGCATGGGTATCAACAGAACAAGACTCCTGGTAAAGGTGCTGCAGTTGTTGAGACCTTGTGAGTATGTGGACAAGTGGGAGGGTGATCACAACTTGGGAGATTTCTTCTTAGAAGAAAATTTTACCATGATTAGGGTATATGGATGCACACATCCACCTCATGTCCTACCCTATCATGTGCCATCTAGAGTTTCTTCCATGGAGTTTATCTAGCAACTATTGTTGACAGACAATGAACATTTTGCACCACATAGGAAGGGGACCTTAACCCCTAGACAGTTTAAAATATTTAACTTTACCATTGGTAAGGGTGCTATAGATAAAGTGGGTGCATGGTTGGAGAGCTACAAGACGAGGGAATCATTATACAGATATATTGACCCAGAGGGATTTATTGCAGGAGCTAGGAAACTTCTGACTCCTACCATCCCCAATACAAATGTGCATGGTTTTTGTGTGGAGGAGGATGCCACAAGAAATCTCCTAGATGAAGATGAGATAAGGACAAGAAGAGAAATAATTCAGGAGTTACTAAATTTAGAGAAACAAATAAGGAGAAATGGATTATCATTTGGAGGGTTTTACCTTGACTTACCTTATTTTGACAAGATCAAGGCCATGCTTGACAATTTTTATGTACTCTGTGAATAGTTGGATAATGTTTTAGATAAGAAAGTAGCAAAGGAGCCTGAATATTCAGAATTAGAATATGGGAGTGATAGTGATGGTGATTATGCCCATCCACCTCAATTTGATGAACCTCAATAGGATGTTACAGAGGTAGCATTGGTACAAGGAGAACAAGGCCACATCATTGACCTAACTGAAGTATCATAGCCAGATGATGTAGAAGAGCCTACTACAAAGAGGCAAAAATTTGACCCTGGTTAGACCTCCTCTGTTAGGAAAGAGAAGAAAGGAGATATAACAAGTGCCCTCTATCTTGGAAATAGATTATATGATCATAATCTAAGGAAGATAATTAGACAGGGGAAGAGGCAACAACAGGATGAGGAAGAAAATATAGAGTTGCTTCTTAAGGCATGCATTGATGAAAGATTATTACATCAGTAGCAGCTTCTAAGTGATGACAACTTTGTCAAGATTAATGACTTCAAAGATTTTTTGAGGTGGCATAAGAAAGAAAAAATAAGGGAACAATTGAAGTTAGATGGAGAGGAGACAGTCACAAATGAGGCTTTATTAGCTCTACAGGCCTATGACCCTGATAGTGAGGATGTCTCTCTAGAAGAGGCAAGGAAAATGGTTTTGAACAGTGGCATTTTGCTTGCTGAGGGCTAGGACTTAGCCTCAACATTTATTATTGATCAGATTAGGGAGTAGCCAGACCTCAAGTTGGCAAGTGAGGTTCAAATGGGAAACATGATAAAAGGATTTGGGTATAGTCCAAAATCACAAGCCTTCGCCATGTGGAGCTTATGTCCCAAAGACCAGAAGCCTCAACTAGTAAACATTTAGGAAATCATGGTGGGTAATCAAATGGTATGGACTGTGCAGAACACTAGAGATTTGGAGATTTCTCAGATTATGAGTCATTGGGCTCACTTGAATGAAGACAAAACAAATAATTGTCTGAGAAGTGTAGCATTCTGATTGAGGAAACCAGTGCCCTAGACAAAGATAGGGAAATGTGCCACATAAAGATACATCGACAAAACCATGTAATTGCTGAATTGATGAAGCAACTAGAAGAGAAACCTGAGGTGGTTTATGTGCCTCCAAAACAGCCTTTATAGATAGAGGAAAAGGAAGAATCAAAGGAAGTGGCTGAGGTAGAAGATATGGGAAAAAAGAAAAATGAGATAGCCCTAAATGCATTAAGATGCATTCTATAGCATAGGATTGATATACTCAAGGATAAAACAGATGTCATCCTAAATGCTTACAATAAATTTCCCACCTTGCATACAAAAGTGACAGGGTACATTGCCACTTTGAACCCTTATTTTGTTAATTGGTCTCCTAGGGTCCAATTATTTGGAAAACTAGCCTATTTGCAGCCTCTTAGGTCAGATTTGCCTGAAATTGTGATAGAGGTGGAGGATGAAATTAAGAAGGTTAATATAGCCTTATCTTTCTTTAAAGGTAAGCTAAATCAGATTGAGGCTAAGTTGAGCCTGTTTTCTCCAGAGTTTAATAGATTTGTTCCTCCATTGAAAGGAGAAGATGATCAAGTTAAGGCTTTGGAAGCCTGGAGAAGTGAATTTGATAGAAAAATGCCCAGCAGTGAGGTATTTATTTTAGGATCAGATTTAGATTTGGAAGGCTTCAATAAGATTTTGGATGAAGCCTTCAAGGCATAAACTAACATGAACAAGTTCTTAATGGATGTTAAAAGCATCACAGATGTCAGATGGGAAAGATAGAAGGTACAACTATAGAGTACATAGAGCTTTAAATGGCCTACAAAAAATGAAGTGACAGCATGGGACCTGATGATGAAACCAAAGAAAAAGAAGCCTCTAGTAGTAGAGGAGGAAATCCTGGATGAAGAATAAAGGGGAACACTTGGCACCTGACCATTGAGCATAGGGAGGTTAGTTATTACTAAAGACAAGTGTATGTTAGCCTGAATTGGTGGTCACTTGATCTCACAATGAATATTAGATTCTATCCTGAGTACTGTCAGACAAAGGCGCCATATTCTAGATGAAGACAAAATAATATCAAATCTTATCTCCTATTTTTGTCTCTCCACCACTTCTACATTCTCTTTCTTTTTCTTTTCTATAATTTTAGGGTTAGGTTCCTTAAACCATCCAAAGATTTTTGCATCCTAATGTTAAGGATTCCAAGATGGTTAAGGACCTATATATAGATCAAAATTGTAAGAGCTAGGAGAGGATGAAATATATTGAAAATCATACTTTCTTGATTTGTGTCTGTGTCTTCAAGCTTTTCAAGCTTTTCTTGTATTGAAGTAGAAACATATGAATAAAATATAGTGCAACTTTACTCTATCTTATTATTTTCTCTTTACTTGTTGTGTATGATCTTTTATGTTTAAATCTGTAAGGCATTTTAAAACATATTGGGTACAAGGTAGCTATCTAATTGCTTGCAATTTTCTTTCAAGGAAAGAACTAAGTTTTGTGAGTGGTTCCAGGGAGCATAACAATATTTAAGGATTTGATACAATATTATAGAGGTGACAAGATAGTTTGTAAGGCATTTTATCTGAGTTGCATGTAGGTTGTAAGGCAACTTACATTATTTTATTTTGTTTTTCTGTGGATCTTTATTTATTGACTCTATAAGCCCAAGGATAGGCATTGATCTAGAAATTGGTTTGGTAATCTATCATCATCCACATATTCAATATCATTTAAACCAATTACTTTCAAAATATTTGTGTAGAATCAATTGTACTCATATATGATTACAATTGAAGTTTGTTGATTTCTTAAAGAGTAAATCAATAGGTTATTCCTCCTAGATTCACAAGAATTGCAAAAGGAAAGAAAGATGAAATTCCCTATTATGCTTCTGTTTGCTATCACTAAAATATTGATTTGGATTGTCAAGCTTGTTCTCAGAATAGTCATAGTTATCTGCATTGTTATATACATGTCCATCTAAAAATAGAGCATTCAGCACATGAGTAAAATCCACTCTAAAGATACTGTCAGGTCAGTAATCAGTCATAGGTAAGACCTGCTTGAGTCAGTGGATCTCAAAAAAGGAGGTGATAATAGGTATCCCCAGTGTTATCAAAATACCTCATCAATTAGTGTTTTTCTCTTGCTTGAGTTAGATTACCAAAGGCATTGGGAGTCATAGATTTATCTTAGTATTCAAGCATCTTTAAAGGCCCTGCATGAAAAAATGCTAATAGGGCACAAGATCATCGAGGCAAGCAGGCTTAACAACATTGCATCTACAACAGTAAGCATAGCTACAAGATAGTGACAAAGGGAATTCAGATGGATATGTGTAAGATTTGGTTAAAGCAACTTTATGAGAAAATGAGAATAGTAAGGTCTGCAAAGACTAACACATGTAAGTTTGGTTCACTCATCATGTGTATATTCTTCTACTTTTAAGAATACTTTCCTTCAGTAGCCAAAGTAAAGTGGGATACAAAAAAACTAGTCACATTGTAGATTAGCGACCTTATAAAGTCATTACAAGATAACTTTGATTCAATAATGACTGCATACTTCCTTGAATTCAAGGAAAAGATGATGGAAAGAGTTGAGGATCCCTGAGCAACTAATTGAAAAACATAGGGATGAGATATGTTTAATGGTGGATATAGATTTTACCCACATAAAAGTGGTTGTACCAAGAACATCTTGGTTATCCCCTCTTGATTATGAAATCAACATAGATCAAGAAACCAATGCTATTGATGCATTGATCAATGAGCCAATTGACAACAAACAACCAAGGTTTGGCACCTATGAAGAGGCCAAGTCAAAGATAAAAATAGGCCTAGTAATCAAGAAGACTATCAACAAGAAGAATAATATGGTAAGGAATCTAGAAAATATTCTATCGGTTAATGAGGAGGAATAGGAACAAATATAGGAAACCAATGAACAGGGTACCATCGGTGAAGGGAAAGATGAACAGAAATCAGATTTTGAGGTCACTAAATCTAATACACCACCTCCTACAAAGAAATAGAGAACAAGGAGCCAAAAAAAAAAAGACACTACACCTCTGAAGAAAGGCCAAGTGACGACCTATAAGAGGAAGCAACCAACAAAGAAAACAAAGGAGGAAATTGTGAAGGCTACACCTACAAAAAGGAGGAAAAGAATGGTCAGGACTAAAGCTGACATTGAAGATTCTAAAGAGGATGAGCCTGATGTAAGTAAGAAAAGTTTTCTTACTAGAAAAATTGATGAAATTGCTGAGTCAATTGCTAATACTGATACAATGATTGATAGAAAGATCAGACAATGGGATAAATTTGAATGAGAAGACCAAAACAAGATACACGATGCCATAAGTAGGGCAATGGTCAAGTTTAAATATGTACTAGTAGAATTTATAAGCCAAATACCCAAAGAGCTAGGTAATACAATTTCACAACAATGGTCATATGCTCTACATACAGAGAAGGAAGCAAGGGAGAGAGTACTTCTCACACTTATGCCTCCCAAATCAAAGATGGAAGAAATCAAGGAAATAACGAAGAAGCACTGTGGTAAATTTGTAGCTAAGATAAGATCTTACAAAGTTCTAGAAGATAAGTTTATAGAACTAGACAACATGACCAAAACCAAATGGAGACAATTCCTAGATCTGCCTGTAGAGTCAACAAGTCATAAGAATAAGTTACTTCTCACCGACACACCTCATGTAGAGGAGGAAAAAGATAAAGCCATTCCTAAGCACATTGCTTTGGACAATGTTGAAGATATGGAACAAATTGATTTGGACAAAGTCATGGATGATCTTGAAATTCAAGACATCACTCAGTATGAATATGATAAGGATCCACAGAAGGATGATGATGTTATATTCATATCACTTAAGGATGAAATCAAGCAACAAAAAATGGAGACCCAAGAAAACAAGGACATGGATGTTGCTGATGAAATATGGCCAGACACTTCAATCATTGACATCATAGGTTTGGACCCTGCTGACCAAATACAGAAGGATGAAGTTATCACTACTCAAAAGGATCAAACCGATGAGCAGGACACAAATAAAAATGCAGCACAAGTGAGCACTCAGGATAATATGCCAGGGCTAATAAAAGGCCATAAATATACTAGAAGGTAATGAAGAATCTAATGCAACAGATACTAGCATACTTGAGGACAAGGGTGATGCAGAGGCAAAGGACACAATCGATTCATCAAAGGATACAATTGTAGAACAAGATGTAACCAATGATCAGAAAGATAAATCTACTGATTTGAACAAGGAAGAAGATAAACAAGAAGTCAAGGACAAGAAAAAAGAAGAAGGTGAAGAGGTAAAGACAGATGCCCAGGAGAAGAAATCAGAAGAGAAATCTACAAAGATACCCAAGGTTGATGGAGAGACATCTTTACCAAACTGACAGGTGAATCTCGAGTAGCAAAAACAAGAAGCATCTTCAACAAAGCCTTCACCAAGCACTTCAGAGAGGACACATGAACTAGAAATGGTAGTTAATACATCTACATTCACACAAATCTCAAAGAGGAAGAAGAGCAAGCGTAAGAATCCAGTCGCTCTAGATGAAATCATTGAGATACCAGTTTGTGATCCTAGGACATTGGATCCAATTGAATTAACAAAGTATACAAGACTTTTTGAGAGGAAAGCAATGCAAGAAAAGTTGAGAAAAGACACCAAAGAGGCAAAGGTACTTGAAGTAGCATGAGGAATACTTCAAAAAATTGTACCTGATGTAGATATTGATAAAACAACCCCAATTCTTGATCAATTAGTGGTTCTCATGAATGCAATCACATTTGAGAACATAGATGCTAAGAAGGATATAGAGGATAGACTTGAATAGAAGTATGAGTTCAAGTTAGCCGAGAAGATAAGCCAAGAAGTGGCATTATAAAAGGTAAATCTTTCTGAACTGGTTAGCACAATAGATCCAATAACCTCAAAAGCTATAACCTTAATACAAAAATTATGCACACTTGATCAACTCACCAAGGAGTATACCGGCAAGATAGCATAGATAGATGAAGATCTTTAGACAAGTGCACAAAGTCTCACGAATAGTGAAGAGGCAATTAAATTGCACAATGACCAGCTCAAGAAAGCTTGAAAATTGAGACAAGACATTCAGATTGCAGAGACAAAGTTTAGAGATGAGGTAAATGAGCTTCAAGCTCAACTCTTATCGACACTTTCATTACTGCAACAACATATGACAGAAGCAAGAGCACTAATTGCCACCCTAAAAATATCTATCCTAGACAACATTTATGATATACATGCTTGAATAGAGCTAGAGATCATGACACTAAAACTCCTGAAAGAAAAATGGGTGAAAATTTCTCAAAGATATCAAGAACACCCCCTCACATATTCTTGACACATTGTAAATTACACATTTTTGTCACATTTTTGACAACTTATAAGTTGTACATTTTTGTCATGAGTATCAAATAAATGGGGAAATGATATGTACAATCACAGTAAAAGAAGGGGGAAATAAAAAATGGGAAATGAATGGAAGAAATGATTTGTATAGTTAGTCAGTTGAAAGAGAAATGAACAGGGAATGTATAGTATAGAGGCAAGTATACATGTACATATACTTATACTGTACCGATACATATAGTTAGGGTGAGTAATATAATGACAAGGATATATACATGGTGTACATACTAAATACTTTAGTATTATGCACATATCAGTTTTTGATACTAATTTTAAAGGGGGAGATTGAAGGAATTATATTTTTCCATTAGTATATACAAGGGAAAACATGATCTACACCATCAGTTTACACTCTACTGATAGACAGGGCATAGCACTACCCGACACCAAGGTTACCTGATACTACAAAGTACAAAGCATCCTGACAAACATTATTTTTACCCGATGACAAAAAGGATAAAGGAACCCAATGAGTAACCAAAAGTGCAACCCAACAGAAAAAAAAAAGAGAGGAACCCAACAGATGTAGGGAACCGAACCCAACAAATAGTTCAATAAAGGAACACCGTCAGACTTTTAGTTCAACCTGACGATCAAGAATTGATAGTCACTAACATCTCGCAAAAACTGGATTTGACTTTCCACGTCAGATAAATCACTAAAGTTGTATATTTAGCTTCTTGATTTGTTTTAAATCCATAATGTGCAGAGAAACCAATGTAATTATTATTTTTTTAATCAGTTCAAAAATTTTAAAACATGCAAACTAAAAGATCAAGGTCAAGTTGTATATCTTGGATCTAGAGTTAACTTTGTAATGCGTGACTCTAGAATTAGGTCAAATTATTGTATAAATAGATGCTCAATCTATTGTGGACATGTTGTTCAATGATGATATTAGCCACTAAGAGAATCTAAGTATCAGACAAGAGAATTCATACAGAAGGAGATAAAAGGATCAATTCAGTTTCAAGAATAAGAACACAGGATACCGACGAGTAGGAAAATGTATTAATCAATCACTATAGGTGATATTCATATTATGAGAGATTTAATGGATCTATGATCAACAATTATAGATTGCATAGAGCTAGATCAAACATATTGTACTCATTCTAACAAGTGTAATACACTTAAGAAATCATTTCAAGGAAGGTGGACCTAACAGTCCTATTGTAAATCTCTTAACCGAGTGCACACTTAAATTAGTGTCGCTAAAGCTCTTAACAGAGTAGATCTTAATAGGTCTCCACTTTAATACTCCTAATAGGGTAGATCATTAGAAGTGATCAATTATAAGCCTTTACCAGCTCCCTTGCATTCCATAGCTAGTGAAGTTTTGTGGGTGCCATCCCCACCGCAATTTTTACTTCCTAACAAGAGTTTTGTGCGATATGATATCTTGTGTTATGTTTTTATTACTTTCATGAATGTTTCTATGAATGCTGAAAACAATTAAATATTATGAATTAATATTACATGCATAAGAAATAACATTAGATATGGTTGGTAAGATGGTGTAGGAGCACCTAGGCTAGCCTCCATGTTTGTCCATTTTGGCTTGTACTTGACATTAGCCAAGTCAAGATAGGTTAGTTGTATTTTGACCTTAGGAGGTGTTGGTGCTATTTCTTGTTTAGATTGTGCCTTGAAATTTTCCTAGGGTCCTTTGTCATTAGTAGTGTCTAAGGCTTCAAAATCAAGGTCAAAATTGTCCTTATGCCTCTGCAAAGTTTGTTCAAACCCTTAACCTAGTTGAAAATGGTGGAAAATGACTAAAAACCCTAATTGTCCTGGCCGATTCTATTTTCATGTTACTTTTTTGGTCACTTAAATCACCTCAAGTCATGTGTCCATGTTAAATGGGTTGCTTTTTACAAAAATATTGTGATTCCTAACCGCTTTAATAATTCTTAAGTCATGCCATGAAACGTCCCTTTTACGTCATCACCTTATGTGTTGAGCAAGTCAGCTTTGATCGAACGGTCGGCTTAATGGCTTAATCAAAAAGTTCATGACATCTAACAGGAAAGTGATTAAGCGGTGGTGACATGTGTTCTCAGTTAAATAGTGGGCAAGTATGAAAAGATCAAACGGCCCGCTTAATGGCTAAAAAGAAAAGTGCACGACATATAATGGGCAAGAAACTAAGCAGAGGTGACACCTATCTAGGAAAGAGTGTGGGTCTAGTCGCAGACAAGTATAAAAGGTGTTAAAGCCCAGAAAGATCTAATGGTCAGCTTAATGGGCTATACCCAAGATGCAGGACATCTATCGGGCAAGCCATTAAGTAGTGATGACATCCAGCAACTGGTGGACCCGAGAATTCAGAGCTGGCAAGAACCTAAACCACAGTTAAGTTGTTTCATATCTGATGGCTCACTTAATCACTTAAAGGGAAAGTTCTTGACATCTAGTGAGTAAGTGATTAAGCAATGGTGACATGTGTCCTCAGTGGATAGTTGTTTTCAGGAAAATAAGATATTCGTCAGATGTAGAGAATGATGTCTAGAATCAACGGCTCAAATTCAAAGTTGATAAAATAAGTTGCAGAGAGTCGTTAAGCCGTGAAATTGAAGCCTGTGAATTAATTGTAGAACGTGTGACAACTCTAGTCAAATTCAATTTGAAAGATTGATTTGATTGAGGCCATAGAATTGATTAAGTCAACTTGCATTCACAATGCTTCATCAAAATCTTTCGAGCAAAAATGGGATTGTAGAGAAAATTGGCTTCACGCGACTTTTGTGTAGAACGGGTAATCTTACTGATTCACTAGCATTCAAATTGTGGTGGATTTTGGAGTTTAGAAAGGTTTTAGAGCTTTGTTTTAGAATCTGAGTCTAGTATCTAAAGAAAAAACCTTAGAATGGCCCCTAGAGTTGAGGTTTCTGGAGAGATTGATTACCAAAAATGAAATGTAGTTCCACCAAATCCCTGCTTCAAAATTGGAGAAGGGTTATATGATTCCAGTAGATGGGCGAAAGATGCCAATACCAGTTTTGATGGCCTCACTCTATTCAGGATAGCCTATAGCTAGAGCAATGCCCCTACCCCAGACTGTAATATTTGGGAATTAGATGTGGGAAAATTGATAGCACCTAGTGTGTTCATGGACACTGATTTGTTCAACTTGATTGCAAACACTTATGATAAGGTGGCTAGGGTTGTTAGGGATACCTAGGGAAATATACTATTGACTATATCAGCTGATGAAACCAGAAGGATTTTCAAGTTGACTGATACCTCTCAACATATGGATGATATTGATTTTGAATACTTTAAAGAAGTATACCATAATCAGAAGGACTATTACAGGGGTGAAGCATTGAAGGGGTATATCAATAAAATAGGGAACTTGGTTGTAGTAGGGCCTAGGACCCCAGAACCCTTCAAGTTGGATCTTTTTAATGGCAAGCCCAGAAAGATGTACAGTGCTCTATGCAATGTTTTGGGGATAGATGAAGATGTGGCAACTCCTGTCCATATAATGCTGATGGTTGTTCAAATTCTACATCCCCACTTGTCAGTAGTATTTGATTATGCATATTATATTGATCAAGAGATGCATGAGGGTCTGTCAGGAATTCAAGATGGCAACATATAGAAACCAATGGGTCGGTATTCCCTCATGATGCATATGTTCTTGTTCAACAGTGCAGACTTCTTTGAGGAAGAAATGGAATTGCATAAATTCCAAGACGGTAAAGAATTGCCTGTTCAAATGTGGAGTGCAGATCTATCATGGGATAGGAAGGGTGCTAGTTATGTGTATTTTGATAAGGTTTTTGCAACTAGACTCAAGTCACTACTGAGTAACCAGAATGCTAGGGTTCACAATGAAATGATGAGGCTTTTAAGGCCTATGGAATATGCCCCAGAGTTAAAAGTTGCTCACAATTGGGGTGATCTAATTTCGTACCCTTTTTCCATAGTAATTATGGTTTATGGTTTCAGAGGTACTCCTTATGTGCTACCCTATAAATTCCCACTCAATATTGGAGTAGCAGAAATATAAGGCAATTAGATGGGATACAGGAAGAAGCCATGAGAAAAAAGATGAAGGGAAATATCTTTCCTACCCTCACCAGAGCCCATCACTTCATCATAACCAAAGGTGGGTGGACACAGTTTGATAAGTATTTTGAGCCCTATCATTTAGCCACTTCAGTGTCTAGATATGCAGACAATGAAGATTTTATTATGGGTATGTTCAAGAAGAGGACTAAATGTGTGATGTTAGAAAATCAATTCAATTATCCAAAGGATATCATTAGAAATATTTTTGACCTTGATGTTCAGGAAATTAGGAAAGAGAAATGGATGGCGTACAAGAAGTCTTTGGACTTTGTACAAAATTTTGACAAGAGTTATGATCCTTTAAAGGATTTTTTCCCATGGTCTTACAAAATTGATTCCCTAATGAATCTTTTTGAAGGAATTATGCACACCCTAAATGAAAAGAGGTAGAGAGCAGTTGAAAATGATCTAGAAAGGGCTCTTGCTATCTTGAATAGATTTCCACAGAGTAGAATAGTCCCACTAGGGAATTATGTAGTATATAAAAGGAGAGGATACACTACTATTGCTCCCAAAGCTGACCAACCTCTTCAGCATAAGGGAAAGAGACAAGCAGATATCAGTGTTCAAGAGGTGCCCTCTCCCAAAAGGCAAAGGGTGGAAACCAAAGAACAAGAGAGTGAATTATACTCTCCTTCCCAATCCCTCATGCAATATGATGATCAGGCCATTGCTGAACAACTAGTACAATTGAGGAATGCTAGTGAAGTAGTTGTTAGCACTCAAGAGATGCAAGAAGGGATGCCAGAGGCACCTAGACATACAACAATTAACCTCACAGTAGCAGAGTTCACTGGTAAGGAGTTAGATCCTGTAACCAAACATGCCAATGATGAATTCTTGTCTGATGACAATTTCATCAAAACCAGGGCTTTCATTCAATTTCTATGGAGGTGCCATATTGATGAATACAATCACAAGTGGAAAAATATGCTAGAAGCTCAACCCAACTCTGCCAAGGAGGATGTAGAGAAAGAAGTTAAGAAGGAAATGATATCAAATTTTGATAAGATTACCCCTGAAGAGGGAAGACAAATGGTTAAAAGGTAGGGAGTTCTCATATTTCCACAATGGGATCTTGCGGATGCAGTGGTATTTGATGTTGTAAGAAAGAAAGCTAAACCTATGAGCATTGTTGGGACATCAATTGGTTCCCAATTTAGTGAAGATTATGAAGCTCTGGCAATCTGGTCATTTAAAAAAAAGGACAAGAGGAGAATAAAGGAAGATGATGATGTTGAAGATATAGGCAACCTAATTGTAAAGATGGTTGTTGACACTTCAGGAATTGAAGTTGCAAACTTTATGGTTCAAACAACTAATTTAAGCATGAAGGTAGCTGAGAGAGAAAAGGAGGCCTATGTCAGCTTAAATGAGAGATATGAGTTTGTACTTAAAGCTTATAATGAGGAAAAGGTTAAATCTTTGATGAAAGATAACAGAATAACAGAGATGGAGGGTAAACAAAAGATCCAATTTGTGCCCCAAGGGGTAATTTCTTAGGAACCTCATCATCCCTCCTCCTCTATTCTATTTGTAACATATCCTCCTTCCCCTGCACCTTTAAGTCCTACTACCCAAGAAGCCATTGATGCTAAAAGAGAAGAATTAGAGGTAGAGAAGAATAGGTTGATCAGTGAAAGAACAAGGCTAGAAGAAGAGGTTAAAAGGGATCTTGAAGATTCCCTAGCATACAAAGAGGCTGAGGAATTGGTAAAGAAAAAATGTTCAAATCAGATATTTTCCAACCTCAAAAGGTGTGCCAGTGAGGTTAACCTTTCTAACCTTTATTTACTGGGAAAGAAGATTGCAAGAATCACCAGCAAACATGAGGGTGAAAAGAAGCAGTGGGATCTGATAGTGAATAATTGGAAAGGGAAGGCAGCCCATGTAAAATCCTTTTACTCTCTCTCAAAGGAACAAAATAACATTGATATTATCCTGACAAGCACTCATAAATGTCTCAAATTGATGGTTAATTTGGACATCAAGAAGAAGATGATCATCAAAAGGGTGACAATTTTGAGAGAAGAGTTTTCCAGGGATAGATATGATATGTATCCCAATATGTTCAAAGAAGATGGGAACATAAAGAGTGAAGCCTTATGGCTGAGACAATTGAATGAAGCACTAACTAGCAGGACAAAAAGTATTGTTACATTGGCAAATACTGGCTGGTTTGTGTTGACTATTGATATCTTAAGCAAAGCCAAAGCATTTTTTGAATCCTGGGAGGTAGAAGTTGAGAAAGCTAACAATGACTAGGAAGAGTTTAATAGCCAAAAAGATGAAGTCCTCAGTTTCAGTTGGCCGAGTGATGAGGTGTTCACCACATGGGTTAGCAAGTATGGAATGGTCATCCCGGTAGCATGAGACAATAAACATAAAGGAGACAGCTAACACCAAAGAGGTTGAGCAGTTTGAAAAAATCAAATATTGGGGCCTTTGCACCAACAAGAGAACAATTTCTAGATGACAAGGACCCAGCCACCTCAGAGCAACTTCAAGCATTCAGGCGGTCACAGGACAAAAGATTACATGGCTAAGAGAAAAGATTTGTTACCCCCATCCGCTTGAAATTTTGTCTCATCTATAAACTATATTTTGTCCACTAGCCCAGTCATCCATAGCTTGTTGCATCCTTATTTTCCAAAAGGATTCCAAGATGATTATGGCTATCTATAAGTATCAGGTTGTAATATTGTAAAAGGGATGGTAAAAATAAGACTACAAGGCAGATTATAGAATTGTGTCTCAATGTTGGTTTTAAGTCTTTTGAATGTACTGATATTCAAATTTACACTAATAAAAATACAATGGAATATCCATTTTGATGTCAATGATGTCTTCTTGCATTTGCTATTAATTCTTGTATGTTCAATTTGTAAGGCATTTTGAGTATACTAGTTATAAGATGGTCATGTTCTTATCTGTGAGTTGCTTTCAAGGAGAGTTTTAAATCTTGCAGATAATTGCAGAGGATTAGGGTTTATGCAAGGATTTGATATAGGGGTGTGAGGATGAGAGGATAGTTTGTAAGGAATTCTATCTGGGGTTCATTTGTATTTCTATTGATTATCTTTAATATGTGTATGCTTTGTTTTGACTCTATCACCCATGATTAGGCACTGGTCAAAATGCTAACAAGTGGTTGTTATCATCAATTCAAATTCAATCAATATTTATATTTTTGTTATTTAAAGTACATGTCTAGTTAATTGTATTCATTACAATTCATCTTAGTGATTCCTTGAAGAGTGAATCAATAGGTTAGCCTTCCTAGGTATAAATGGCATAAAAAAGAAGGATTACCAATCCTTAATCCACTGTTAAAAACTGCTAAAAATAATATTCTATCAAAGGTGCACCAGCTTGGGTATGTGAAGCCCAAAGTGTAGAAGGATTTTCCATCCTGGTTAATTAGCCTTTTCCCTATGAGAATCCAACTTGGGTATAGGGTACTCTAGCATTTATTTCCATTGTAATTGATTCCACAAGAAAAAGAGCTAACAAATTGGTGACTCTACTGGGGAACTTGCAATGTTCTAAGAGTCATGATCATGAAAGCATTTTTCCTTACAATATTGAGAATTAGTTTGTTTTTCCCCATAATCATTAAATTGAGTTTATTCTTCTTATCTACCATGGCACATTATTTGAAGGTCCTGATTCTGAAAATGATACAGATCTTGTCTCAGTTGGAATAGTTGATAACTCTAAAATATCTAACATGGTTCCTTGTCTATTTTCATGAGGAACTCAACTAAATGAAAAAGATTTGTGGTTATGAATAGTGAAAGATCATTTTATTGAAGTTTCCAGGTGAGGAATTATCAAGCCTAATCTATCTGCAAATTTCTATATTTTCTTATTACTTAAAGGAAATCTGAGACAAGACAAGGTGTTTGATCTCTCTCTATATATTAATCCTCTGAAAAGGGGTGGCAACTCTAACTTCTATGTATTCAAGTATTTTATAGTGAAATATTTGTTTGTTTTGTGAGATGAGTTGACAAAGAAATACCAGATCGTATTCCAAAATGAATCCTGAAAAGGATCTTGGAGAAGAGCTCCATACGCCTCAAAGGAAACAATGGTCCAAAAGAGGGGCATGTAAACATGATTCCCAACATGCTTCTGAAGGAAAAATGGATATTTCCACTCCAGAAAGGAATTCATCTTAATTAGAAGATGCAAAACCCATGGGACCAGTTGATGCTTATAGAGATAATACTAATTTTGACCCCTTTATGGATGTAGAAAATACTGACATAGGGTTCTTTCCTGTGGAAGAGAATCTTGCTCCACCAGAAGAGACTTCTGCTGTTGAAACAACATCATATGATTTTGATAAGTTGCAAGATGATGTTGTGGCTTTGAAAAGAAAAAAGAAAGAACAAGAAAAGGAAATAGCTGAAGCAGAGGAAAAATGTGGGCAAAGGATATATGACTTATTATTGGAAAGAGAAGAGCTCTTAGCTGAGACTAGAAGGAATGAACTCAAGACTAAAAGCTTAAATCAAGAAGTAAAAGGTCTGGATCCAGAATTGTTTGGTACCCTAAATGATTTGAGAAACAAAGCCTTGAATAAAATCTCAAACCCTGACAAGGATGAGTTTGAGAAGGAAGGAACTGTAACTAGGCAGTTGTTCCCATATGAGAATGAGAAAAATATGAAACTCAAGGTAATTGCTAAAGATGCCCCTGACAAAGGTAAGAAAAAGGTTGTGGGTATCAGCATAAATGACCCTGGGAAGAAAGTTTCTAACCTTCAGGGAATACCTCAAATTGATTTGGACATTGAACAGGCCAAGAAGGCTAAAGATGACTTGGCAAAACAACTAGAAAAGTTGGAATTGGAGGCTACTGCAGCTGATATGAAGATGAAGATAGCCTTACTTCATGCTACCAATAATACTAATACAAGTAGTTCTATGCATGTGAATCAAGGAGTACAACAATTAAATCCATCTGCTGATCTAAATGTGGACAATCAAGGTGGTGCTCCTAAAATCCAAAAGTGTGGAAAGGACCCAAATGTTCAAAATTATAGTTCTAATGTAACTGCTCAAATTATGGGTCCTCACCCAAATTTTCAAGCTGCCAAGCCCAAGAAGAGTGTTCCTCCACCTGTTCAACATCAAGGAGGAATTTCTGGACCAAATGGTAATAATGAGTTGGGAAATTTTCAAAGGAGGCCTATCCACATGAATAGATATAGAGCTCTCTTCTTTGAAGGCATTCCTGGTCACCCTAATGTGATCCCCAATGAGGTAAGAGATATGATCCCTAAGTTCATAGGAAATAATGTTGTTACTTGTGAAGAGAATTTAAAAGCTTTTGGTGTTAAGATGACTGACTTTTAAATTGAAGATGAGGATGTCATTATGAAACTTTTTGTTCCATCTTTAATTGAAGATGCTAGGGATTGGTTCAGAAACTTGCCTAATGATAGCATTGCCTCTTGGGATGAATTTTTGAAATCTTTCAGGGAGCAGTATAGAGAGCATGTTAATTCTAGATACATGTTAAATGAATTTAATAACATCAAGAAGTTCCCAAATGAAAATATGGCTGACTTTAATAGTAGATTTCAAAAGGCCATGAACAAATTATTCCAAGTTTTGAGATTAGATGAGGAAGTGTGCCTTACCACTTACATTAATGCTGCTGATGGAAAAATGTCTTATCTTCTTAGAGATAAAAACCCAACTACCTTAAGGGATGGTTAAAAGATAGCAATTGACATTGAGAGTAATAGGAGAGTATCAGGGAAATTGGGGAAGAGAGAAGACAATAAACTTTGGAAAGAAAAGGGATTTGCCAATAAAAGTGTCAAAGAAGATGATACAGTGGATAAATTGGTGAGTGTAGTAAAAGACCTTGCTACCAAGATGGATAAGAATGATAGAGGAGGGTACCGAGATAATAAGTATACTAACAAAAGATTTGATAGACAACCTAACCTGAGAGATTATCCATACAAGACTAATTGGAATAATGGCAAACCTGTCCCTAAAGGGAAAGATAACCCAAAAGAAAAAGAAACCCCAGACCCCCTGAAAAGGAACAATGCCAACTATGTTGAGAACACTCCCTGGTGTGATGCTTGCAATATGCCACACTCTTTCTATCAATGTGTAGTAGCTCAGGCTTTGTTTGACCAAACGGAAGAAGGAGAGCAGGAAGGCCCTACTATCAATATGTTCACTATAAAGAAACCATATCCATGGCTCACTGATAGTGCCTCATCTTCTGATAATTCATGTTCGGAGGATAATTATTGTTTTACAAACCAGTTACAAAGTTTAACATATCAAAGAGATCAGGATGAGTATCTTTCACAGACAACTATAAACAAAGTGGGTGATGATAGTTCACAATCTCATTTTAGGACTCCTACTAATGAAGAAAAAAGGTCTTTAACTATTGCAACAATTAATCAAGCAAGAAGTTCCTACAACTTAAGGAATAGAATGGTACAACTAGCTCAAGGAAAGTCTACCCCTGTTTATGTTAGAAAAGACTCAGCTCAAGTAAATGAGGATTTTCATCCTAAGAAAGATGACAAAGATGAATGTTGCAAACAAGCAGGATCTTCTCATGATCATATTAGGGAGGGGATATCAAAGGAAGAATTAGTACCAAATGAGAAATTCAAGAAAATGAAGAAAGTAAATGATATGCCCCCTGAATCACCTCATTTTGACATGAAACATGCTTTGACCCAAATGAAAGTCTCAGTCCCACTTATGGAAATGTTGAAAATAAAAGAGCATAAGGAATTTGCTCTAGCATTATTAAAAGGAATAGATGACGTATCTGTCCCTAATCATGAGGAGATACCTTTGACACTAAATAGTGCTAAAGAAGATTGTCCATTAGTGAAAGGAAAAGGAAAGAGCAAGGAATTTTCTAACATTTGTATTGGAAATATGATAACCCAAGAACCATTGTCTGTTGATCCATTCTATGTCACCTTAATGGTAAATAATTTCTTGGTAAAAAACTGCATGATTGATTCTGGAGCAGCAACGAATGTGATGTCCTATCATGTGATGAAAGAATTAGGCCTCCAGGTTACTACATCTGCTGGGAGCTCCTATGCCATGGATAACAGGGAAGTTCCTGTGATAGGAACATTGAAGAATATTGAATTGAAAATTGCTGCTTTCCCTGAAGCAACTTATAGAATGGACATAGTGGTAGTGGATACTAAACCATATTATGGCATGCTTTTATCAAGGAAATGGGCAGCAACAGTAGGAGGAAAGATGCAGTTGGATTTATCTTATGCAACTATCCCTGTGAATGGGAATGAGGTCAAATTGTACAGAGAACCCCGGTCATTTGTTATGGTTGAGGTGGTCTTACCTGATCAATTAAATTTTTGTGTGAATGTTGATATGGAAGATTTTATGGTTGAAGAAGTTAAACCATAGATAAAGAACACTGACCCAATTGTGGATGAACTGCTATTGCAACAAAATGGGATTTGGAAAATGTATTTTGATGGAGGATCTTCAAAAGAAGGATCTGGGGCAGGAGTCTTTTTGATATCCCCATCAGGTATCACTTTCAAATATTCATTCATGTTAACTTTTCAATGCACAAACAATACTGCCGAATATGAGGTTTTAATATTGGGAATGGATATTGCCATCAAGCATGGTATTAAATGTTTAAAATCCCATGGAGATTCCCAATTAATTATATCTCAAATTAGGGGACATTATGCTGCTAAAGATGATAGATTAAAATTGTATAAATATGCTGTCTGAGATAGGATGGAATTCTTTGATGCTTTCAATATATTATGGGTAGAAAGATTAAATAATATAATGGCAAACTTCCTGGCAAATGTTTCCCTAAAAAATAATGATGCTACTCTTACTGGCATGTCTGTGGTTGAGACTAAAAGTAGGCCAGCAGTTCCTAAAAATATTCATAATTGGCAAGTTTTTGAGGATGATGATGATATCCTCAAGTTTATCCAATGCATAGATCAATATGATGGTCAAAAGATTGATTGTGAATCTCTAGTGTCAATTGTGGACAATAAGGAGTATATTTTTGATCAAGAAGTCATCCAATTGGATACTAATCACATTCCCAAGGGATTGGTTGAATTGGAAGGCATGTTCAGCATAAATGACAACTATATGACTCAGAAATCCAATGCCAGAGTGGAAGACTTAGAGGAAATAAATTTGGGATCTGAAACATCTCTCCAATTAGTCTACATTGAAAATAAATTGGACAACAAAGTGAGACAAAATTTGATAAAGTTTCTGAAAAGGTAAAAAACATGTTTTTGCTTGGTCCTATGATGATTTGAAAGCCTATAGAGAATATTTATTTCAACACGATGTCCCTCTAAAAGAAGGCATTAAACCATTCAGACAAAAACAAAGGCTAATCAATCCATTACTGGATACCAAGATGCAAATAGAACTGATGAAGCTAAGGGATGTAGGCATAAGCAAGCCTATTAGACATTCATCTTGGTTCTCTAACTTAGTCCTTGAAAGAAATAAAAATGGGGAGATAAGGTTGTGTGTTGATTTCAGAAATTTAAATGTAGCCTCATTGAAAGATAATTACGAACTACCTAACATGGAGGCTATGTTGCATAAAGTCACTAGATGTGATTTGTTATCTATGATGGATGGATTCTTAGGGTACAATCAGGTGCTAGTCAAAGAACCTGAGCAATTCAAAACAACATTTACTACCCCTTGGGGCACCTATGTATATGCTCGTATGCCATTTGGGCTAAAAAATGATGGTGCAACTTTTCAAAGAGCTATGGATGTAGCCTTCAAAGACCTCATAGATGTTTTGATGGTGGTGTACCAAGATGATTTAACATCTTTCTTAAAAAGAGCAGAGGATCATTGCAATCATTTGGAAAAAGGTCATGATAAAAGCACTAGAATATGGGGTGTCTCTGAACCTCAAAAAGTGTCACTTTGTTGTTACCAAGGGAAAACTTTTGGGACACATAGTGTCAAAGGAGTGGGTGAGGATAGATCCTGAAAGGGTTGAAGCCATCCAAAAGGTACTTGCTCCCAAGAACTTAAAAGGTATACAATCATTTCTAGGGCAGATTAACTTTGTTAGAAGATTTATTGTCAACTTTGCAGAACTAGTTAAACCTATTGTCAAGTTGCTAAAGAAAAATATGAAATTTGAATGGGGCCAAGAAGCTTAGTTAGAATTTGAAAGGATAAAACAAGCCATTCAAGAAGCACCAGTCCTTGTATCCCCTAATTTCACTAAGCCCTTTTCTTTGTTTACTTTTGCCTCATTTCATACTATTGCAGCAGTCTTATTGCAGAAGGATAGTGAAGGATTTGAGCACCCTGTTGCATTTTTTAGTAAGTCATTGCAATCAACTAAATTAAATTATCAGATGATGGAAAAAAAATCTTATGCTATGGTGAAGGCTATCAAGGCTTTCAAGCCTTATTTGGTGTGTGCAAAAGTAAAAGCCTATGTCCCTCATGCTGCTGTCAAGGAAACCTTTGTTCAAAATGAAGTGATAGGAAAGAGATGTAAATGGATAAACAAAGTCAAAGAGTTTGACATAGAAATCCATATCAGTAATTTGGTGAGGGGATTAGGGTTGGCTAAGTTGATGACGGAAGAAAATTTGGATTTAGTCCAAGTAAACAGTGTTGGTGTAGAAGAAAATTGCTTGACAAGTATTGAGATGCAAACCTAGTGTACCAATATTGTTTATTTTTTGAAAAATGATAAATATCCAGATGACTTGAATGATAACCAAAGGAGGAGTTTGAAGCTGCAATCAAAAAAGTATGTTTTTTTGCAGGGTAATTTGTTCTGGAAAAATAGAGATGGGATCTTGTTATTATGCCTTGACAAAGGTCAATCAGAAAAGGTATTGAGAGAGATGTATGCTAGAATATGTGGAGGGCATTAGTCTTCTAGAACAACAGCCCACAAAATTTTAAGGGCTGGATATTATTGGCCTTGTGTTTTTCAAGATGCTCACACTTTTGTCAGGAAATGTGAGCCTTGTCAGAGATTTTCAAGCAAGATGAAATATTCAGGGGCATTGTTATTAAACTCAGTGGTAGAAAAAGCTCCCTTTGCTATGTGGGGAATGGACTTTATAGGAGAATTTAATGAAAAATCAAGTGGAGGCCATGGCTAGATTTTACTAGAAACTGATTATTTCACAAAGTGGGTAGAAGCAATCCCAACCAAAAAGGCAACAAGTACTGTGGTTATTGATTTTTTGATGGATAATATAAATACAAGATTTGGTGTCCCCATTAAATTGATAATGGATAATGCCATGTGCTTTAGATCTGAAGAATTCACTAACTTTTGCTCTGATATGGGAATTGTTATGTCCTATTCATCCCCATACCACCCTCAAGCTAATGGTCAAGCATAATCCAGTAATAAAATTATTTTGCAGATCTTAAAAAAGACCTTGGAGGGAAATAAGAGATCTTGGCATGTTAAATTGAAACTTTCCCTTTGGGTTGATAGGATTACTGTCAAGAAGGCCACTGGAAAGTCTCCTTTTGAATTCATTTATGGTGTTCAGTCAAGAATGCCTATAAACAATTTGGTCCCAATTAAAAAATTTATCCAAGATGAAGAAATAGAAATTTCTGAACCCATGGAAGAAAGGATGGTTCAGTTAGTAGAATAGGATGAAATAAGGAGAGAAAGCCAGAGAGAAAATGTCAAACTACAACAAAAAATGAAATACCTTTTTGACAGAAGGGCAGATGAGAGAAAGTTTCTGCCTAGTGATTTTGTATTGCAATGGAATATTAGGGCTAAAGAGAAAGGTAAACACAAAATATTTGAATCACTATGGATTGGACCTTTCATTATATCTCATATCTTTGGAAAAGATTCTTATTTCCTTAAGAATCTGGATGATGAAGAACAGGAATTGTCAGTTCATGGACAATTCCTGAAAAATTTCTTTAATTAACTTTTATTCTCCATGCACAGTAGTATGTATTATATGCATAGGTGCGTTTCCTTTCTATTGTGTGTTTGTTTCTAGTTTTAGGTTTGTCTGGTTTGTGGTCTACTTCCCCAGAGATTTATGGTTCTTGCTATAACCTGGTGTTTAAACATATTCAGAGAGAGCCATTGTTGGTGCTATTTATTGTTTAGATTGTGCCTTGAAATTTTCCAAGGGTCCTTTGTCATTAGTAGTGTCTAAGGCTTCAAAATCAAGGTCAAAATTGTCCTTATGCCTCTGCAAAGTTTTTTCAAACCCTTAACCTAGTTGAAAATGGTGGAAAATGACTAAAAACCCTAATTGTCTTGGCCGATTTTATTTTCACATTACTTTTTCGATCACTTAAGTCACCTCAAGTCATGTGTCCATGTTAAATGGGTTGCTTTTTACAAAAATATTGTGATTCCTAATCACTTTAATAATTCTTAACTCACGCCATGAAAAGTCCCTTTTACATCATCACCTTATCTGTTGAGCAAGTCAGCTTTGATTGAACAATTGGCTTAATGGCTTAATCAGAAAGTGCACGACATCTAACATACAAGTGATTAAGTGGTGGTGATGTGTGTCCTTGGTGGGGACAAACAAGTCATAAAGGTTCTCAGTTAAATAGTGGGCAAGTATGAAAAGATCGAACGAAATGCTTAATGGCTTAAAAGAAAAGTGCATGACATCTAATGGGAAAGCGATTAAGCGGAGGTGACACCTGTCTAGGAAAGAGTGTGGGTCCAGTCACAGAAAAGTATTAAAGGTGTTAAAGCCTAGAAAGATCTAATGGTAAGCTTAATGGCTTATACCCAAGATGCATGACATCTATCAGGAAAGCTATTAAGTGGTGATGACATCTGGCAGCTGGTGGACTCGCGCATTCAGAGCTGGTGAGAACTTAAACCATAGTTAAGTTGTTTCATATCCGACGGCTCACTTAATCACTTAAAGGGAAAGTGCTCGACATCTAGCAAGTAAGAGATTAAGCGGTGGTGACATGTGTCCTTGGTGGACAGTTGTTTTTGGGAAAATAAGATAGTTTTTGGATGTAGAGAATGGTGTCTAGAATCAATGGCTCAAATTCAAAGTTGATAAAATAAGTTGCAGAGAGCCGTTAAGCCATGAAATTGAAGCCTATGAATTAATCGTAGAACATGTGACAACTCCAGTCAAATTTAATTAGAAAGATTGATTTGATTGAGGCCATAGAATTGATTAAGTCGACTTGCAGTCATAATGATTCATCAAAATCATTCGAGGAAAAATGGGATTATAGAGAAAATTGGCTTCACACGACTTCTGTATAGAATGGGTAAGCTTACTGATTCACTAGCATTCAAATTGTGGTGGAATTTGTAGCTCGAAAAGGTTTTAGAGCTTTGTTTCAAAATCTAAGTCTAGTATCAAAAGAAAAAACCTTAGAATGGCCCCTAGACTTGAGGTTTTTGGAGAGATTGATTACCAAAAATGGAACATTAGGGAAGATTTGTTACAAAAATTACCACTGTCCTTAGGAGATGCTGCACAAATTAAAAGGGTAGTTCCACCACATCCCCACTTCAAAATTTGAGAAGGGTTATATGATTCTGGTAGATGGGCGAAAGATGCCAATACCAGTTTTGACGGCCTCACTCTGTTTAGGATGGCCTATAGCCAGAGGAATGCCCCTACCCCAAACTGTAATATTTGGGAATTAGATGTGGGAAAACTGATAGCACCTAGTGTGTTCATGGACACTGATTTGTTCACCTTGATTGAAAACACTTATGATAAGGTGGCTAGGGTTGTTAGGGATACCCAGTGAAATATACTATTGACTATATCAGATGATGAAATCAGAAGGATTCTCAATCTGACTGATACCTCTCAACATATGGATGATATTTATTTTGAATACTTTAAAGAAGTATACCATAATCAGAAGGACTATTATAGGGGTGAAGCATTGAAGCGGTATATCAATAGAATAGGGAACTTGGTTGTAGTAGGGCCTAGGACCCCAGAACCCTTCAAGTTGGATCTTTTTAATGGCAAGGCCAGAAAGATGTACAGTGCTCTATGCAATGTTTTGGGGATAGATGAAGATGTGGAAATACTTATCCATATAATGCTGATGGCTGTTCAAATTCTATATCCCCACTTGTCAGTAGTATTTGATTATGCATCTTATATTGCTCAGGAGATGCATGAGGGTCAGTTAGGAATTCAAGATGGCAACATACAAAAACTAATGGGTTGGTATTCCCTCATGATGCATATGTTCTTGTTCAACTGTGCAGACTTCTTTGAGGAAGAAATGGAACTAGATAAATTCCAAGATGGTAAAGAATTTCTTGTTCAAATGTGGAGTGCAGATTTGTCATGGGATAGGAAGGGTGCTAGTTATGTGTATTTTGATAAGGTTTTTGTAACTAGACTCAAGTCACTGCTGAGTAACCAGAATGCTAAGGTTCACAATGAAATGATGAGGCTTTTAAGGCCTATGGAATATGCCCCAAAGTTAAAAAATGCTCACAATTGGGGAGATCTAATTTTGTACCCATTTTCCATAGTAATTAGGGTTTATGGTTTTAGAGGTACTCCTTATGTGCTACCCTACAGAGTCC
This sequence comes from Thuja plicata, assembly GCA_018584345.1. Classification (NCBI taxonomy): domain Eukaryota; kingdom Viridiplantae; phylum Streptophyta; class Pinopsida; order Cupressales; family Cupressaceae; genus Thuja; species Thuja plicata. Next base: position 861,832 of record MU227658.1, read on the forward strand.
CACTCAAGATTGGAGTAGCAAAAATTATAAGGCAATTAGGTGGGCTACGGGAAGAAGCCCTAACTGAAAAGATGAAGGGAAATATCTTTCCTACCCTCACCATAGCCCATCACTTCATCATAACCAAAGGTGGGTGGACACAGTTTGATAAGTATTTTGAGACCTATCATTTAGCCACTTCAGTGTCCAGATGTGCAGACAATGAAGGTTTTATTATGGGTATGTTCAGGAAGAGGACTAAATGTGTGATGTTAGAACATCAATTCAATTATCTAGAGGATATCATCAGAAATATTTTTGACCTTGATGTTTAGGAAATCAGGAAAGAGAAATGGATGGCATACAAGGACTTTGCATGAAATTTTGACCAGGCTTATGATCCTCTAAAGGATTTTTTCCCATGGTCTTACCAAATTGATTCCCTAATGAATATTTTTGAGGGAATTATGCAAACCCTAAATGAGAAGAGGCAGAGAGTAGTTGAAAATGAACCAGAAAGGGCTCTTGTTGTCCTGAATAGATTTCCATAGAGCAGAATAGTCCCACCAGGTAATTATGTAGTATATAAAAAGAGAGGATACACTACTATTTCTCCCAAAGCTAACCAACCTCTTTAGCATAAGGGAAAGAGACCAGTAGATATCAGTGTTCAAGAGGTGCCCTCTCCCAAAAGGAAAAGGGTGGAAACTAAAGAACAAGAGAGTGAATTATACTCTCCTTCCCAATCCCCCATGCAGTATGATGATCAGGCCATTGATGAACAACTAGTACAATTGAGGAATGCTGGTGAAGTAGTTGTTACCACTCAAGAGCTGCAAGAAGGGATGCCAGAGGTACTTAGACATACAACAACTAACCTCACAGTAGCAAATTTTGCTGGTAAGGAGTTAGATCCTGTAACCAAATAGGCTAGTGATGAATTCTTGTCTGATGAAAATTTCATCAAAACTAGGGCTTTCATTCAATTTCTATGGAGGTGCCATATTGATGAATACAATCACAAGTGGAAAAAGATGCTAGAAGCTCAACCCAACTCTGCCAAGGAGGATGTAGAGAAAGAAGTTAAGAAGGAAATGATATCAAATTTTGATAAGATTACCCCTGAAGAGGGAAGACAAATGGTTAAAAGGCAGGGAGTTCTCATATTGCCACAATGGGATCTAGCAGATGCAGTGGTTTTTGGTGCTGTAAGAAAGCAAGATAAACCTATGAGAACTATTGGGACATCAATTGGTGCCCATTTTAGTGAAGATCATGTAGCTTTGGCAATCTAGTCATTAAAGAAAAAAGACAAGAGGAAAATAAAGGAAGATGATGATGTTGAAGATACAGGTAGCTTAATTCTAAAGAGGGTTGCTGGCACTTTAGGAATTGAAGCTACAAACCTTGTGGTTCAAATAGCTAATTTAAGCATGAAGGTAGCTAAGAGAGAAAAGGAGGCCTATGTCAGCTTAAATGAGACATATGAATTTGTATATAAAGCTTATAATGAGGAAAAGGTTAAATCTTTGATGAAAGATAATAGAATAGCAGAGCTGGAGGGTAAAAAAAAGATCTAATTTGTGCCCTAAGGGGTTGTTGGAAATAATTGTTTAATTGTGTATTTTCCTTGATGTTACACAAATGTCATATCAGTCATTAGACAGAGTCTACCGAGCTCAGAATGTTCAGCAAGGCAGTTAACCGAGTCTACCGAGTTCAGACGGTAAGAGAAGCTATTTACAGAGTCTACC
>MU227658.1:864297-903030 GCA_018584345.1 Thuja plicata
TGTTTTGTAACCTTTAACAGGGTTGGCTCCTAACAGGGCTCACTTCAGAAGAGTGAAAATCAGTAACTAGTTGCATTGGTGGTTTTCCCCAATTGGGTTTCCACGTTATATCTGGTGTTACTTGTGTCTAAGCTATTTGATTTATGCATGTCAATAACTATGAATGTTTAATAAATAATGATAAGTTAATCTACCAAGTAACAACAATATATGTTGAAGACATTTAAGGGACTTGTAGATTTATTTTTGTGGTAACTGATTCACCCCTCCCCTCTCAGTTACTCCATCTATATTTCCAATAGGGGTAATTTCTCAATAACCTCATTAGCCCTCCTCCTCTAGTCCATTTGTAACATATCCCCCTTCCCCTGCACCTTTAAGTCCTACTACCCAAGAAGCCATTGATGCTAGAAGAGCGGAATTAGAGGCTGAGAAGAACAGGTTGATCAGTGAAAGAACAAGACTAGAAGAAGAGGGAAAAAGGGATCTTGAAGATTCCTTGGCATACAAAGAGGTTGAGGAATTGGTAAAGAAAAAACATTTAGATCAGATATTTTCCAACCTCAAAAGGTGTACTAGTGAGGTTAAAATTTCTAACCTTTATTTACTGGGAAAGAAGATTGCAAGCACCACCAGCAAACATGAGGGTGAAAAGAAGAAGTGGGATCTGATAGTGAATAATTGGAAAGGGAAGGAAGCCCATGTCAAATCCTTTTACTCTCTCTTAAAGGAACAAAATAACATTGATATTATCCTGACAAGCACCCATAAATGTCTCAAACTAATGGTTAATTTGGACATCAAGAAGAACATGATCATCAAAAGGGTCACAATTCTAAGAGAAGATTTTTCCAGGGATAGATATGATATGTATCCCAATATGTTCAAAGAAGATGGAAACATAAAGAGTGAAGCCTTATGGCTGAGACAATTGAATGAAGCACTAACTAGCAGGACAAAAAGTGTTGTTACATTGGAAAATATAGGCTGGTTTGTGTTGACTATTGATATCTTAAGCAAAGCCAAAGCATTTTTTGAATCCTGGGAGGTAGAAGTTGAGAAAGCTAACAATGACTGGGAAGAGTTCAACAGCTAGGAAGATGAAGTCCTAAGTTTCAGTTGGCCGAGTGATGAGGTGTTCACCACTTGGGTTAGCAAGTATGGAATAGTCACCCCGGTAGCATGAGACAATAAACATAAAGGGGACAGCTAACACACAAGAGGTTGAGCAGTTTGAACAAATCAAATATTGGGGCCTCTGCACCAACAAGAGAACAATTTCTAGATGACAAGGACCCAGCCACCTTAGAGTAACTTCAAGCATTTAGGCGGTCACAGGACAAAAGATTACATGGCTAAGAGCAAGGATTTGTTACCCCCATCCACCTGAAATTTTGTCTCATCTGTAAACTGTATTTTGTCCACTAGCCCAGTCATCCATAGCTTGTTGCATCCTTATTTTCCAAAAGGATTCCAAGATGACTGTGTCTATCTATAAGTATCAGGTTGTAATATTGTAAAAGGGATGGTAAAAATAAGACTACAAGGCAGATTACTAAATTGTGTCTGAATGTTGGTTTTAAGTCTTTTGAATGTACTGATATTCAAATTTACATTAATAAAAATATAATGGAATCTCCATTTTGATGTTAATGATGTCTTCTTGCCTTTGCTATTAATTCTTGTATCTTAAATTTTTAAGGCATTTTGAGTATACTGGTTATAAGATAGTCATGTTCTTGTCTGCGAGTTGCTTTCAAGAAGAGTTTTAAATCTTGCAGATAATTGCAGAGGATTAGGGTTTATGCAAGGATTTGATACAGGGGTGTGAGGATGAGAGGATAGTTTGTAAGGCATTCTATCTAGGGTTCATGTGTATTTCTATTGATTATCTTTAATATGTTTATGCTCTATTTTGACTCTATCACCCATGATTAGGCATTGGTCAAAATGCTGACAAGTGGTTGTTATCATCAATTCAAATTCAATCAATCTTTATATTTTTGTTATTTCAAGTACATGTCTAGTTAATTGTATTTTTTACAATTCATCTTAGTGATTCCTTGAAGAGTGAATCAACAACTTAGCCTTCCTAGGTCTAAATGGCATAAAAAGAAGAAGGATTACCAATCCTTAATCCACTATCAAAAAATGCTAAAAATAATATTCTGTCAAAGGTGCACCCACCTAGGTATGTGGAGCCCAAAGTGTAGAAGGATTTTCCATCCTTGTTAATTAGCCTTTTCCCTATCAGAATCCAACTTGGGTATGAGAGTTTGGCATTTAATGCCATTGTAATTGATTCCACAAGAAAAAGAGCTAATAGGAGGTCTTTGCAATGTGATGGTATCATAGAGGCCCAAAAAGTGGAAAAATGGATCCAGATTTAGTAGTGGATTAGATAGACAACTTAGAGAACCATTTTGAATGTGATGGTATCATAGAGGCCCAAAAAGTGAATGTGGCCAAGTCAAGATTGAGAGGTTCAGCTCTCACATGGTGGAAGGTTGTTCAAACTGAAAGAGAAAAGGAAGGAAAGAGTCCTATAGCCACATGGAAGGGCATGGTGACTAAGATGAAGTAGACCTATTTGCCTGATGATTATGAAGTGTAGCTACATAAGAGGAGACATAATCTTAGACAAAAAGACTTAGATGTTCAAGACTACACTGAATAGTTCCAAAAGTTGTGCCTACGGTCACAAGTGGTTGAAGATGAAAGAATCAAGCTAGCTAGGTATATGAATGGACTTAAATGGTCTATTCAAGAAGACATGAGCCTACTGAACTTCAAAAACATCTTCCAATGCTATCAAATAGCCTTGAAGATAGAAGAAAAAGGCAAGAGGAAGAAAGAACAAAGTTCTAAAGGAAGAGGTATAGGAAGAGATAGTAGAGGACAAAGAGGTGGATATGGTGGAAGGAGTTCAGAGTAAAGGACACAAGGAGATTTAAAATACAATGAGCAATAAGAAGTAAGTTCCAGTAAAGGTGGTAGAGGAAGGAACTCCAATTTCAGAGGTAGAAGTGGTGGACAAGGAAGAGGCAATTACTTTGCCAATATGAAATGTTACCATTGTAAGAAAATGGGACACCCTGCCTATAGGTGTCCAGAGAAGGGTAGTACTTCTCAAGGAGGTAACAAGAGGACTAATATGGTCCAAGAAGACACAAGTGCAGCTAATAAACACCTTTAGGTGCCATTAAACTCAGAGGAAGGTGAGAACCTCATGATGAGGAGAACATTGATCAAGGAGCCAATCAAGGAGGAGCCAAGCCAAAGGAGGTCTTTGTTTAGGATCAAATGTAAGGTGATGGGTAAAGTATGTAGGGTTATCATAGACTCAGGGTCTACTAATAATATTGTATCAAAGGAAGCTGTCATCAAGCTAGGTATGACAAGGATACCTCATACTCATCCCTACATGGTAACATGGCTCAATAAGGGACAACATGTCTTAGTGAATAAGTAAGCATGGGTGGAGTTCTCTATAGGGAGATATAAAGACAAGGTACTATGTGATGTACTACACATGGATGCATGTCACTTGATCCTAGGAAGGCCATGGAAATTTTATTTCCAAGCTATCCATGATGGAGTGAAGAACTCCTATACTTTCAAGAAGGATAACATGACTTTCAAAATTCAGTCATTGTTAGAAGATGTGGAGGTGAAGACAACTGGTCCCAACGTACTAATGGTGAGTGAGAAAGAGTTTTTGGAGGCCATGGAAGAAGGAGAAGGAGTTGGATTTTCTCTAGTGTTGAAGCCCAAGGAAGAGGAAGACAAAATAGTGAAGAGGACAGAGCTGCCACAAGAGGTACAAGAAATGTTGCAGAAGTATGAAGGCATTGTAAGTGATGGACTGCCATCAATGTTACCCCCTATAAGACCCATAAGCCATAAGATTGACCTTATTCCTGGAGCTACCCTACCTAGTAAGGTGGCCTACAAGATGACACCTCAATAGAATGAGGAAATAGCTAGGCAAGTTCAAGAGTTACTAGAACAAGGTCTTATAAGGAAGAGTATTAGTCCTTGTGCTGTACCCATAGCCCTATCCCCTAAGAAAGGAGGTACTTGGAGATTATGTACTGACCCCAAAACCATAAATAGGATCACTATAAGATATAGGTTTCCTATCCCTAGGATACAAGACTTGATGGATTGTTTAGGAGGTGCAAGGTACTTCACCAAGATAGATTTAAAAAGTGGCTATCACCAAATAAGGGTGAATGAAGGAGATGAGTTGAAGATAGCATTCAAGATCACTGAAGGATGGGCTGTATGAATGGATATTCATGCCATTTGGCTTATCAAATGCTCCATAAAATTTTATGAGGTTGATGAATGAAGTACTTAAAGACCACATTGGCAAGTCTGTATTGGTATACTTGGATGATATACTCATCTTTAGTAAGACAAGAGAGGAACACCTCAAGCATGTGGAATTAGTACTTAAGAGGCTACATGAAGAGAAGTTAATGATTAACTTGGAGAAATGTGAGTTCATCAAAACAAAGCTAGTGTACCTAGGATTTATTTTATCTCATGGTAATCTGAAAATGGACAAGAGTAAGGTAGAAGCCATTATGAATTGGCCCACTCCAAGGACAACAAAAAAGGTAAGGAATTTTCATGGCCTTACTCAGTATTATAGGAAGTTCATAAGGCAATTTAGTACTATTTGTGATCCAATGTTAGATACAATCAAAGGAGGAATGAAGACCAAGTTCATGTGGAATGAACAAGCCAACAAGAGCTTTGAGTCGCTGAAGGAAAAGATTTCTACCCAACTAGTGTTAGTCTTACCAAGCTTTGAGAAGATTTTCACAATTGAATGTGATGCAAGCAGCATAGATATTAGAGCTTTTCTAAGCCAAGAGGGTAGACCAGTAGTATTTCACTTTGAGAAGTTGAGTGAAGAAAAAAAGAAGTATTCTTCTTATGACCTTGAGTTGTATGCATTGGTTCAAGCCTTGAGAAAGCGGAGGCACTACTTTCTTCCCAAAGAGTTCATTGTTTATTTAGATAATCAAGCCTTAAGTTTTCTGAATTCTCAAGAGAAGTTGAGCCACATGCACATGAAGTGGGTTGAATACCTACAAGATTACACCTTTAAGATCAAACATAAGAAAGGTGTCCTCAACAAAGCTGCTGATGCATTTTCAAGAAGAGTTCTTACCATTCAAGAAATTTAGCTGAAGAGCATGGGAATAGATCACTTTAAGGATCTATATGCTGAATATGAGGACTTTGCAGACATTTACAAGGTATGATCTTAATACAAGAACCATTTCCATAGTGAGTATGATAAATGTACTTTGCAAAGTAACTTCTTATTTAAAGGCAATAAGCTATGTGTCCCTAGAGGTTCCATTAGGGAGAACATGATTCAAGAGAAGCACAATGGTGCATTGAATGGTCACTTTGGGATCAAAAAGACACAAGAACTAGTCCAAAGGTTCTACTATTGTCCGAGGATGAATATTGATGTCAAGAGGTATGTAGAGAGTTGTATTGTATGTCAAAGAGCTAAGGGTACTTCATCAAATGCTAGCCTGTATCAGCCCCTACCTATTCCTACTAGACCATGGGATTGCTTAAGCACGAATTTTGTAGTTGGGTTACCCAAAACAAGACAAGGTATGGATACTGTGTATGTAGTTGTGGATAGGTTTAGTAGAATGACTCACTTTGTGCCATGCAAGACCACTAATGATGCCATCCAAATAGCATCTCTATTCTTCAAAGATATAATAAGAATCCATGGGTTACCTCAGAGCATTGTGTCTGATAGAGACACCAAATTTATGAGTCATTTTTGTAAGACTCTTGGCAAAGATTAGGCACTAATCTATCCTTTTTATCTGCCTACCATCCTCAAATTGATGGATAGACCAAAGTGGTGAATAGAAGCCTTGGGAATCTAATGAGATGCTTGACAAAGGAGTACAGAAAAAAATAGGATCAATTGATTGGACAGGTTGAGTATGCCTAAAATGACACCATCAATAGGTCAACAGGGAAGAGCCCCTTTGAGGTAGTGTATGGATTACATCCTAGACGAGTCTATGAGTTGAGAGACTTGAAGGATGGAGTGAAAGAAAGTGGATATGCAGATGACTTTTCTCAAGCCATGCAAGAGATTCATGATACAGTCTGAAAAACATTGACAGAGAACACCTTGAAACATAAGGCAAAGGTTGATGAAAGTAGGAGGATAGTTGAGTTTAATGTGGGTGACATGGTGATCGTACATCTCAACAAATCAAGATTGTAGAAGGGAATCCCTCACAAGTTGCAGATGAGAAGGATAGGCCCCTGTCCTATCTTGGCCAAGTATGGTGATAATGATTTCAAAGTAGAACTCCTAGAAGATAGTGGACTGTCACCTATCTTCAACATTGCAGACTTAGTCCACTACAAGGGACCAAAGCAAGACTTTGATCAGAGTCTTCAATAAGTCATCTGAGATGTGGAGTTACAATTGCCATCTGATACAGTCAAAGGAGTTGACAACATACTGTATACAATAATCTACAAGAAGACTAGAACAAAAGAGTATAAAGAGAACTTGATCAAGAGACATGATAACAAAAATTCAAATGCAGTATGGGTCAAAGAATCAGAGTTCAAGAAGATAGGTATTGATCCAAGCATCATCAATCCAAGGGTGGATTGATCTTTTGTTTTGAGGAGGATGGTGCAGGAGCACCTAGGCTAGCCTCCATGTTTGTCCATTTTGGTTTGTACTTGACATTAGCCAAGCCAAGATAGGTTAGCTGTATTTGGACATTAGGAGGTCTTTGAAATGTAGGCTAAGTGAGTTAGTCATTAGGACTAAGGTCACATTACTAGCCATTGTTTGTAGTTTTCAAATTATTAGGCTTAGTTCTTAGTTGATGGATTGGACTCTTGAATGTGGCCTAATCTCATAAATGAGGACATAGAGATGCCATAGGGTCTTTAATGATCTTGGATCCTCAAGATAGAGAGGATAGAGGTCCTAAAATGTAGGGAGGAGGCATAATTGAAAAGATGCCAAAAGTTGCTATTTTGTTGTCATGACAACATTTGCAATAATTACAAATGTTGCATGCAATATGGTTACATTGGATTCTCCTTGATTCTAGGAGTGGAGAATCATCCAAAAAGTCCCCACAATGGTGGAAGAAGGCATCTAGTGTAGGAGAGACTTGAATCATGGAGACAAAGTATTCATTGTAACATTTTTTGAAGAGCAATACAGTCTGTAATTTTTTGTTTTAAGAATTCCCGAGCATTTCCTTGTGACATTCATACTTTATGGATTGAAAGCTTTGAAGTAATGTTTGTTTTGTGTTCTTAGGAGTGTATGTAATTTTTCTCATTCAGTGACCAAGTTTCTTTGAGGTAGTTTAAGTTCTAGTTTAAATTGTTTGTGCTTTAGGTAGTCCACTGGTCCTATCTTGACCAATCAGTCTAAATATGGCTCCCCCATGAAATCTAACCATGGGAAAATTCCAAGGATAGATGGAAATTTTAGGGGAGTTAGTAGTGTACATAGTTGTAGAGTTAGGAGTAAGGGAAAGACAAGTAGCTATTTTTAAGACCAAGCCCTAGGCAAGCATGCATTGTCCCGTTAGTGGTTTGGTGGAGAAACAATGAGTTTCCATGAGCAGGGGAAGATAGATTTGTATGGTCTAAGTACATGATAAGTAAGGGTTTTGTGTTATCTTGACATACTAAGTTGGTTGAGTTCATACCAATCAGTGGAGACAAGTCTTGGACAAGTTTAGCATAGTGTTGCAGATTGTCCTAGTTTTTAGGCCTATTAGCCATATAAGACCTAGTTTGTAGGAACCCTATGCATAGAGGGATACTGAACTTAAAAACTTAAAAATTTCTTGTAAGGTGATAAAGGGTATTGGGATATGGTCTTATATTTTTAAGTTATTTGGGAAAGTTTGACGTTAATTGGGAAAAACACCCTGGATAGGGCTACAAGGAATTAGGCCTCCTTAAGCCAAAAAGTGTGAACTCTATTGCAAAGAGTGAAGAGATACCTCAAGATGGATTCCAACCTGATTGAATGTGATGTATACATGTTTATAGACACCCCTACAAACCAATCAAGAAGGCTAGAGTGAAAATTGGCATTTAGACTCTTCTAAGTGCAAGTTGGAGAAGTGGAGATTGAACTAACTATAGGGTGTTAGTCTTTCAAAAGGGTACAAGTAGAGACTCTTGGAGAAGAGTAGGATTAGGACTTAGTTAATGATATAAGCCTAATAAGGATCTAGAGGAGATTAGGATCCTTGAAGAAGATAGAGAAGATCTTCTTGGTAGATTGTGCAAGCAAGCCCATTGGATCACTTACATCATAAGACAATAAAGATTGTTTACTAACGATGAATGGTGAAAAGAGTTAAAAGTTTTAGAGGTATTGATTCACCCCTCCCCTCTTAGTACTACTTCCCATTAATCCCAATAGATATTTCTCCTCAATATGGAATGTTATTATCAAGAAAGTGAAATGCTTCAATGGGAGGAAGTATTCAATGTGATTTATCTTTTCCAACTTTTAATATTCCTGGTAAAAATTATAAAGTATCCAGGGAAACTAGGACTCCTCATATGATTGAGGAAAATGAAGATGATAATATGAATTATTTCTTGGACACTGATATTGGGTGTTTCCAAGTGCAAAATAAGAAGGTTGAAGGGGAAGTCCAACCTATGCTTTTATCTAAGGAAAAGGATAATTTAGCTGACCAAAATGACTTATGGATTATGTATTTTGATGGTGCAAGCTCTAAAGAGGGAGCTAGTGTAGGATTTTTTTTGATATCTCCAAGTGGTAAGACTTTCAAATTCTCTTTCTCTTTGTTTTTCACATGTACCAATAATATTGCAGAGTATGAGAATTTGTTGATTGGATTAAGGTTGGCCTCAAGACATAAAATAATAAATCTAAGAGTAATTGGAGACTCTGAATTAGTAATTTCTCAAATAAGATCCAAGTATGCTTCAAATAATCAAAGACTAAATCAATATAGAAATGTTGTTTGAGATGAATTGGAAAATTTTGATGCATTTGGTATTGATTGGATGGATAGAAGCCAAAAATGAATGGCAGATTTTCTAGCTAATATTTCTTTTAGGCCAGAAGATATCACATTTGCAGGAATCTCCAAGATCGAGATTCAATCTATGCCTTCCATACTAGATAATATTGAAAGTTGGTAGGTTTTTGAAGATGATTTAGATATTCTAATATTTTTATACTGTGAATCAAATAATGGAAATAAAGAGATGGATTTAAGTGGATATGTGGAGACCTTGGATGGTAAAGAGACTATTTTTGGTAAGGATTTCCTATAGATGAAATAAAATAAATTTCCAAAGGGATTAGTTGTTCTTGAGAAAGCTATTGATAATAAAGACAAACCCTTTTCTACAAAGACTGTGAACAAGTCAGAGGATTTGGAAGAAGTGAATTTAGGGATAGATGAAGCTCCTAAGAAGGTATATATTGGTAAGAAGTTGTCTCCTAGACTCAAAAAATTGTTATTCGATCTTTTCAGACAATATAAGAATTTTTTTGCATGGTCTTATGATGATCTGTAAGATTATAGAGAAGATCTTTTTCAACATGAGATTCATTTGAAGGAAGGCACAAAGCCTTTTAGACAAAAATTGAGACCTGTGAATCCCACTTTGGCACCAAAGATGCAAGATGAGTTGAAGAAAATGAGAGATGTTGGGATTATAAAACCCATCAGACATTCAACATGGGTGTTAAACCTGGTTCCACTAAGGAAGGAGAATGTAGACATCAGACTCTGTGTAGACTTCATAAATTTGAACATCAATTTAGTAAAGGATAATTATAGTTTTACCAATATGGAATCCATGCTATAGATAGTCACTGGATTTGAATTTATTTCAATGTTGGATAGATTTTTAGGGTATAATCAAGCCATGGCCTATGAATCAGAAAAATTCAAGACTGCATTCACCACACCTTGTTGAAGTTATAAATATGTCTAATGCCTTTTGGCTTGACAAATGCTGAGGCAAATTTTCAGAGAGCCATGGATGTGACATTTGCAGATTTTATAACTAAGTTTTTAGTAGTTTATCAATATGATCTTACAGCCTATTCAGAAAAGGAAGATCAACACTGTGGTCATTCTGAGAATATTTTTCTGAAGGCTTTGGTGTATGGGGTTTCTTTTAATCCAAAGAAGTGTGTTTTTGGGGTTAAAAAAGGAAATCTTCTAGGACACATTGTGTCTAAAGATGGAGTTAGAATTGACCCTAAAAGGGTTTCTACTATGGATAAATTCCCTTAGCCCAAGAATGTCAAAGCCATTCAGTCTTTCTTTCGACAAGTAGATTTCTTGAGGAGATTTGTTACAACTTTCGCAGAAATTAGTATCCCTATTTCAAAGATGATGAAGAAAGGATCTAAGGTGGAATGGAATGAAGAAGCATCAAAGGATTTCTCAGGTATTAAACAAGATATCAAAGATTCTCCTATTTTGAGAACACCTGATTATATTAAGCCTTTGCAATTTTTCTCCTTTGCTTCATACAATAGTGTTACTGCAGTATTGTTACAAAAGAATTCAAAGTGCTTTGAGAAACCCATTTCTTTTTTTAGAAAATCCTTGTGAGTAGCGGAATTAAAGTATGATATCATGTAAAAATAGGTGTATGCTTTGGTCATAGTTTTCAAAGCTTTTAGATTTTTTTGGTAGGAGAAACGATAATTTCTTATGTCCCTAGTGTTGTTGTGAAGGATATTCTGATCCAGTAGGAATTTTCAGGAATAAGGTGTAGATGGATCAATACGATCCAAGAATTCAATATTGATATTCATATCAAAAATTTGGTTAGAGGCATAGGGCTTGCAAAACTTATGGCTCAGAGCAATTTGGATGCTAATCATAAAAACGCGCTAGAAGAAGAGAAAAGGCCTTGTGTTTGCGATATGGACTGCTCTAACTGGTATAGGGATATCATTAGATATCTATAGAAAATGATATTATCTCCTAAAATAGATGAAAATAGGAAGAGAACAATTAAGTTACATGTTGTTAAGTATGCAATAATTCAAGGTCAACTATGGTGGAGGAGCAATGAACGAGCCTTTCTCAAATGTGTAGACTAGAGTAGATTGAGGGACTTGTTAGAAAAAATGCACAATGTTATGTGTGGGGGCCATTACATGGCTAAAAATACTGCACATAAGATTATAAGATATGGTTTCTAGTGGCCTACTATTTTCAAGGATGCTCATAATTATGTTAAAAGATGTGATGCTTGCCAAAGATTTGTAGGTAAGCTTAAGTTTGGTGGGATTTTTTCCTTTAAGTCTGTTACAGTTGAGAAACATTTTCAAAAATGGGGAATAGATTTCATTGAAGAGATTCCTAACAAGTTGAGTGGGGGTCATTCATGGATTCTGGTGTCAACTAGTTATTTTACCAAATGGGTTGAAGCAATTCCCACCAAAAGAGCCACTAGTGAAGTTGTGATTGATTTTGTGTTACAGAATGTGCACTAGGTTTGGTTATCCATAAACTATTGTGGTAGATAATGCAATGTGTTTTAGATCTAAAGAATTTAGTGCCTTCTTCCAGCAGTATGGGATTAAATTTTCTTATTCTTCCCCAGATCACCCATAGGGGAATGGTCAAGATGAATCCAAAAATAAGAGCTTAATAAGGATTTTGAAAAGAGTGATAGATAAGAACAAGAGGGCATGGGATTTAAAGTTGCAATAGGAACTGTGGGCTAATAGAGTGATAGTAAAAAAGGCCATTGGTTGTGCACCTTTTGATTTGGTATATAGTATTCATGCTAGGTTTCAACAAAACAACTCATTGCAGATGTATAAATTTGTCCAAGAATATGATGAAGAATTAGATGTTGACATGAGAATCATAATGGATGATTTGATACACTTAGATGAATCATGAAGTGAAGCACATGACAAAAATTCTGGGTTGCAGCTTCAATGTAAGGACTTGTATGAGAGAAAAAACATTGTTAGAAAATTTTAAACTGATGATTTGGTCTTGATGTGGAATGCCAGATTAGAGGATAAAGGAAAAAATAGAAAATTTGATCCTATTTGGCTGGGACCATACATCATTGATAGTAAGTGGGGTTCTCACTCTTATATTTTGAAGGATTTGATTGGAAATGTTTTGGAATTGCCAGTTCATGGATAATTCCTAAAATTCTACTTCTCTTGAAGTTCTCAATATCCATGAACAATAGGTTGTAAATAGGTTCCTTGTTTTTATTTTTTATTGTAGGTTACCTTATTTTCTATAGGTGGTCTTGTTAACCCTGAGATTCTAGAATTTTTCTATGCATAGAAGAGACATACATCCCTAGTTAGAGCAACTATTAGCATTGTCAAATTTTATGAAGTCTTGCTCATGTTTTAATTGGTGTTTAGGCCCTATCCTTTGTTGGTTCTTAAACCCTAGTGGTTTTTTTCTTAAACCTTGGTTCATCTTGGTAAAAAACCCTAAGTCTTGGTGTCTATTATAAAATGTTGTTACCTTATTATGTCACTTAAGTTATTTTTTGCCATGGGTTTTAAGTCATCGGCAGGGCCATCTCATCTCTTAAGTCATATTTCCTAGCGGGGCCCATTTAAATATTTCCTAAAGTCCTAAGTTCCACGGTGAATTTTATTATTTTAACCAAATGTCATGTAGGTTGTTTTAATCAAACGATGGGCATGATCCCGTGATCAAGCGATGTGTGCACTATATCCTTAGTGGCATTGCAACAAGGTGAGAAGTGTTTGTCCAAGATTTTATGGGCCCTTACCTTCTGTGCTAAGAAGTCAGTTAAAATTAGTACACATCAAGATCCATCGTACAGTGTGCATATTATTTCTTAACAAAGTTGCCCAGAGTTTATCCTTCGTGGAAACACAATCGAGCACCACCTGGAAAGTGGTCTGGCTTACAAAAGGGTTAAAGGATGAGAAAATCTCTTCTAACCTGATTTTGGGTGCATTACCTTAATCATGCGATGTGTGACTGTTAGTCTTCAAAGTATCACACCTGGGCACCAAGTGTCAATCTGAGATCATGAGGTCAGCAAGGTCTTTTATCCCACATTGATGGTTCTAAGGAAGAACTCATTGTTTTATATGTGAGCTGGAAATAGTTAAGTTTTGAAAGGCACGTGGATTTTTGGGCAGTGGTTCATGAATGAAGTGCTGATGTGGTGGCCAACTGGCTCACAAGAAGGTAAATTTTTGGGACCATATAGAGATGATGTGGTAGAAAGTTCCATGTGGTGACAAGTGTCAGCAAGGCACAATGTCGTAATCCAAGTCACGATAGATCCAGTCAGATCAAGGCATTGCAACTAGCTGATAAGTGGAAGACTAACAAGTGGTAGGGCCAAGTAGGATGGTGAGGTGGAAGAAGTTCCAATGAGTCATAGGTTTCCATGTGGTGACAAATGACAGCTTTTCACATTGCCTTTTGTCCTTCTTAGAGTTGAAGAGAATTTTTAAGGATCGATCAGATGTGATTAAATCTAACATATCACGTTATCTCGTGAAGGAAATTTGCTCGGTTGTTACTCATTGCGAGATCATGCCTAAAAGACATGTGTCCTCGTTTGATCATAGATTAGTGCTAAAGGGAGGTTAAAGATTAGATAGGTCAGTTTTTATCTGACGGTGGGTGTGTTGCCTTGAAGGAAAAGTAATGGAGGTTATTCATTAAGGCATCATGCCTTTACGCTATATGTCACATGGTGGGTCCTAATCAGATTTGTTAAGTGAAGTTAAAGAATGGGTTGATTATGAAAATCCAACGGTGTCTGTAATCCCGCCATACAAAGATGAGGTTTTCTTAACTCATCATGGAATCACGATTGTGTGAAACCTGTCCAAGCTAGTTAGCATAGGTTAAAAGGGGAATAAAGGATTTCTTGGAGCCACTAGTTTTTTCTGCATGGAGGTTTATGTGTGGTCGATCAAGCATAGTTGTTTTTCATGGGTATCTTAATGAATGATCGACGGTGGTGTTATAAAGTTGATTTGAAGTTCAAATATGGGCCACCGATGCTATTTTTCGTACCTGTGCTAACCATTACAACTAATTATTGATTTTTTTAATTGCTTTTAGAGATTTTTAAAGAAATGGTTCTATCTCCAATGCTGCGCGAAAGAAGAGAGATAAAAATGATTTTCTAGGTTGTATAGCCAAAGGTCATAGAGTGTTGTTTGGTTAAAAACTAAATGCATTTATGATGAGGTGATGCTTTTAGGGTTTTAAAATATATTTTGAAAATCATTTGTAACCCTAGGGTACTATTCTCCAACATCCAGAGGTTCTATAAATCCCTTTCTTTTCTCTGTTGTAAGGGTTCCAGTCTCTTTGGTACCATGGGATATAGCAGATTTTGTATTGGACTGTGTTAAGGTAGAATAGAAAGTTCTATGTATTTTGAATTTATTGAATGGGTGTATTTTGAATCAGATTAAAATAGGAACATGGTTTTTCATACTTAATATAAGTTTCCCACATTCAAGTATCTCCTCTGTGTTTATTTCTTGAGTTGTGAAGTCTTCTAATTCACTGCATAGAGTTTATCTATGTGAATGTTATTGTTCATCATTTTTGATCTAGGAGAAAATTAAAAGATGGTATGACTAAAACATAAGTTCATTTTGTTATGCCCTACATACCCATCCCTACATTTTGTGTGCAAAATGTTGGGTACCCCCCCCCCCCCTTTTTTATTTTTTTTTATTTTTTCTCCTTTGTTTTCCTTTGTTCCCTTTATTTTCCCTCTGGGCTTTGCCCCCCCATGAGGGTTTTCTTTCTTTTGTTTCCCCCTTGTGTCTTCAGGACTCGATCCTGGAGTTTGTTTGTTTTTTTGAGAACTAACTTCCAGACTCCAGGATTCTCGGCCATTATATCTTCTTTCCCGAGAAGGTATGATTGCATGGAACCCCTGGGCCTGGAGCCCAGAGATTTTTAGAGTTTTCAAAAAGTGTGACCTATTTTTACCCTAGGGGTATAAATGGAATTTACTTGTCATTTCACAGTTACCGTGATTAAAACACTTAGAGCATTTAGAACAATATTGAGATAATTAAGGCTATTAAACAGTCAAGTTTCTCCCTGTGCTTAGTGGCTAATCAAATGTTGATTTGTGGTGCTGGCTTATGGTCATTCAAGGGTGGACCTCTTGCAGAGAATTTTTAGTTTCTATCTTCTCTTCCTCTTCCACATTTCAAAGTTCATTTTCATTCTTTTCCCTCTCTAGTTTTCCTGTTCCTCTGGTTTCCTGTCTTCCCTTTTCATGGTGTTCACTTTTTTGGTTGTTTTCTTGCATTTTTTTCTTGTTTTTTCTTTTTGTGTGTTCCTGGTTTGCCTCTCGTTGGTGGGTTGGCCTTGCCAGAAGGTTGTCCAACTTCTATGTAGTTGAAGTTTAGTGTATATGTTGTACATTGTTGTAGGTTAGCTTCGGTGCCTTCATAGGTTCTGTACATTGTGTAGATGTCTATGAATAGTGTATATATGCCTCAGCTCTATATTTTAGTGCATGTGTATATCTATTGTATATCCTTCCATTCTTGATGAGCTCATTGTGCCCCATCATTTCTTGCATCATTTTGTTGAGCTCATCGAGAGGGAGTCACCATGGTTTGAACTTGACACCTCGCTAGTTCGAGCCATGGTGGCTTTCTCTTTCCTATATTGTGTCACCTTAATGGCAAGATTAATTTCCCACAAGTCAACATTTAACCCCCATCCCATCTGGCATTCAATTTCCCTTATGTCATCCCACTTGTCACCATTAATGACATTCACACCGCCTGTCACGTGGCCACGTGACAACCCATGTCAGCTGAGTACGGTTTCCTATTGGTCACGTTGATATAGTAATAGCTAGTTCTTTGGTTACTCTATGTGTCAAGGTCCCTAAGTCCTCATTCCATATTTGTCATTAAGTTCAAATACTGTGGAGTCCCTAGGTGTGTATCAGAATCTGGCTCATGTTTATCTTAAAAATTTTGGGATTTCAATGTATGCTAACACCTTTTGAATAGGGGCGACACGGTGATGGGTGATGGTTTCCCTAGACTCTACTAAATTATTATTATACCATGTATTGACGGTTCTTTGGTCTTGTAGGTTGTTGATTGTATGATTGAAATGTATGAGGTGATCACTCCTCCTGATATCCTGGAGCTACCTACTACCTCCACTCAGGCGGATAAAAAAACCAAGGCTGAGAAGATGCTAGAAAAGCTACCACTCACCTCCAAGGTCCAAGAAATAATAGACATAGAGCTTGGACTTTGGGCTGAAATGCAAGGCTTGATCCAGACCATCTATAGGTTGAAGGTTGATAGAGACAGTCTGGCTACTTATTTGGCTGCCTCTGGCATTATAAAAGCCACAAAATTTCCTTGTTTGGTGTAATCACCAGAATTAATATGACAACTGGCAGTACTGTACAATGCACCTACTCAAACAGTTCTACTGGCCGATCCCTAACCATTACAATATATAGCAACAATTATCACTCTAGATGCAGTGACTTTTGCCTCAGGGCTGGGGATCCCATAGTTCAAGGGGTCCACCATCATCAACTGATCCAAATCATTGAAGGAGTTTGAGGAAGCTAAACTTGTCTCCTGACAATACCTCAATAGCCAGTGGCTAAAGTCCCTGAAGAGGGACCATAAAAGGATGAATTTGGAAATTCCCCGTAGGGATTTCAAAGAGCCCATTCAGGCGGGCATTATATTCTTATACAGGATCTTCGAATTCCCCACGCTTGGGATTTCTCGGTGTGGATGTACACTATCTTTACTGCATCACCAATCGCAGTCGGACCTTCAACTAAGTGACCATTATAGCCAACCATGTGGACATGAAGCTGAAGGGTGTCATCCAGAGTTCC
Source organism: Thuja plicata (assembly GCA_018584345.1). Lineage (NCBI taxonomy): Eukaryota > Viridiplantae > Streptophyta > Pinopsida > Cupressales > Cupressaceae > Thuja > Thuja plicata. The sequence continues at coordinate 881,251 of MU227658.1, forward strand.
AATTTCTACATGACATCCTATGTGTTATGGACACTAGTCCAACAAAGATCAGCTTTTCTAGGTTTGGGAACAGTTGGTGAACTTGGAAATAGGCTGGGCTAGTTAACCCCATGGGATCATTATCCCCAAGTACAATGGGAACTCAATTTCCTAAATTTTTGTCGGGTAAATGATGCTTTCATTTACCATAATATCCTAACACTTACCCAGGACTATGGGTACTAATTATCATAGGAGTCGATGAACTTGGTCATTACTTATAGCCACTATTTTATTCAGTTCCAACACCAAACCTACATTCAGGTGACCGACTTCTCTGGGAAGCCCTATCTTCTTCCCCGGTATTGCAGGGACATAATCATTCTTTTGGAGTTCTTCTAGCAGATGATGGACCTGCATGCCTTCTTCACATTGAAGAAGGTCATCAATGTCCCGTTCCTATTTTCATGTGGGAATTATACATGAAGCCTTACCATGGCAAGGGAGGTAGATAATGAATTGAAGAGCCTGGGACTAGTGGAATTCCACCATGCTAGAAATAAATATGATCCTCTAGGAAATATTTCCATAGCACTTCCCCGCGCATCCCCACCACATGAATAAGATATTGAAGATTTTTGGGTAGACTGCCAAGATAGTTTTAATCTCTAGGCCCATCAACATTCACGTATGTCCAAGGGACTCATGAAGGCACTTGACCTTCAGACTTTTTCAAATGGTTTTTCAGATGATGGGCCGCTAGAGGACCCAACCTACAAAGGACAAGGATTAGACAAGTTGGATCTGCCTTCGGTGGATTGGGCTACCCCAGAAGACTTGGCAATTGAGGGAGTATGCCAACCGATTTTGGAAGCCAGTCATAAGTATTTTGCCTGGGTGTGTCCTAAAAGCACCCAGAAGGGACCAATTGTCTGAAAGGTTGCTCCATCTTCCACTGCTGCCAGACCTAGCACAAGTAAGGGGAAAGAAAAAGAGGGTACCCTAACTAAAGTACCTCCCTAGTGCCCAACCCCTTTAATGGTACAACTACAACAACAAATGGATTTGGTGAGGCTGGCTAGTCAACAAATAAGCACACAGATATCCTCCGGTGTCCTCGTAACTCTAATGACATCTGCTCACCCGGTGGGATCCCCATCATTGGCTGTGATGATGAGTAGACAAACTTTTTCCAAGGCAGAGTGTAATAGTATTTTAGGGATCAGGGTCCCACTACTGAGAAAGAGGAAGAAAAAGGTGACCCCACCCCAAGCACAGTCGCTAGCCCTGATACGCTAGATGTGCCTTTGGTTGACATCAGTTTGGATTCCCCTGAACTTGAGGAGATTCTGAACAACCCTCCCCACACAATGATTTTGATGATGTGTTTGGGGAGGATGAAATCATGAATTTGTAGGACATTGGTCACGTGGTTGAAGAAATTTCCACTCAAGATAAAGGGGAGATCCCTGTAGAAAAGGAAGTCCCAGAAGAAGAAGTTGCATCAAAGTAGGAGGCCTAGGATGAAGCACAAAAGGAGCCCAAGCTAGAGATTTCATCAGTCCAAGAGACCGAAGATACATCAAGGCAACCCATAGATGATTAGTCGATGGTTAGGGAAACTAGACCTACAGGATCAATCGTACCCCCATTCATCATGCTCTAGACGCCTTCGGTTACTCTGGGTGATCAAGTTCCTCAGAGCACATTTTGTGAGGTAGTAATGGTGGCTGCATTGTTAAACTTTGGCCAGAGACCCCACCCACCTCCAAAAGATGTTCCAATGGAGGAAAATGTTCCAGTAGATGAGGCCAATGAAGCTGAAGAACAACAGTGGCAGGACGACCGGGGAGTCCTAGAGAATGTAAATGTCAGATCAACTGATGTTGGGAGGGATGAGGAAGTCCCCAAAGATACAGGTGTAGACATCCAAAAATATTGATATTATTATTAATATTATTTTCCCTCTGATTCCTCTAACTATTTAATTTAATCAATTCAATAGTTTCATTTGCTAGTATTTATCAATAGTTAAATACTATTCTAATGTATTTCATTTAAATACATTTGTCTCATAAAATCTCCTTTTTAATAAATTTACATTTATTAAATCACCCATATTCCTAATTCTTCTAAAAGCATGATTTATTCAAATTGAATTTGGATTATAATCTAAACCCTAGCTAGGAACCTATTAATCCTACCCTTAAGCCTACCCTATTCCTACCCTACTCCCATCCCCTCATCTCCTAAGTATACTTCCACACCTAACTGTCCTTTAACCATGCTTAATGGGTGATTCCTAACCTTTTTAAGGCTAATGGAATTCTCACCCACATGGGGAAATTCTCTCCAAAATGGGCACCCATTCCTCTTTAATTTCTTCTTACAACTTTGTCTCCCACTTGGAAATATTGAGCTAGTCAATATTAAATGCCAATTTTGACCTAAAATTGGCCATCTTTTCAATTCTATGTGTCCCTTATGTGGCTCTTATGTGGATGCCATATAGGTGCCACTTCATCCAAGCCTCTTCTACTCTCCAAAAACTCTATAAATAGAGGCCTTCTCCTCTTCATTTTCCATCTCTCAAATTTGCATTGTTATCATGTTATTTTGCATTTAGAAGTTCATAGCTCTAGATTTCATGTTTTCATATGCTCTTAGTTTATGCTTAATCACTTAGATATTACATGCTAGGTTCTTTTTGGTTAAAATTGAATCATATTTTTCATCTTATATCATAACATGGCATAGTTATTGCATCATAATCTTTCAATCTTGTATCTTGCATATCAATTTGAGCATCATCTTTGGGAAGGATTTAAGACTAGTTTGCCATAATAGTTCTTGAATTTATTCTTTGATTTAAATCTTGCATTCCATAGTTGCATTGCCTTGGGGATTCATGTCATTTGTGTGTTTGAGAGATTACACCTACATCCTATCAAGAAGAGAAAATCAAAATGAGTAAAATAGGGTGCATTGTTACTTATTTTTAGCTCAATCTGATGTTATGTTGAGTTCTTTGTTGCTTGCTTTCTCTTTCACGTGTTTTTGAATCAATTGTATGTGCTAACCCAGTAATGTTTTCATGTTTGATCTTTCTCCCAACAGATTGAGGAATTCATTGTACACATTATGGCATGCCCGGTGGGATCCACGTCCCTAAAATTTCTAACTTCTTATCTTTATTTCTTTCAATTTTTGCCAAGAACGCAGATCAACGTCTATGTTTCATGCAGAGGTGTTTGTGCAAACACCGGTTCTCACTAAAATTCCATTTGGTGTCTGTGCTGAACCTTTGTCTGTGACCTGAACTGTCATTTACGCCTGGCATTGTTAATTTCAAACTTTCCAAACTTGACTCTTTGGTTTTTGAGATTCACTATCTTTTCCACTACTTTTAATGTTTTAGCATTCTATTTTTTATCAGAGATCCACTTTCACAAGGTGTTATAATGCTAAAAACTCATTAAAGTGAACAAATCTTGATGGTTTCTTAAAAACACACTATCTTTTTAATGTTTGGAAAGTTTGAAATGGCTAAACTTGATCTGATTAAAGACTAGAAAGGAGAAAAATTAACTTTGTTTCCTATCTCTTACTATCTTTTTGTGCTTGTAGGTACAATGACATCTGTGTAAACATTGGTTCATGAACTAGCCTCTACAACTCACAAACCGACATCTGCGAATAACTGGCATCTGCGTTCTGCAAATCGGTGTCTCCCACTGGTATAGCCACTTTCTGGTTTTCTATGTTTTTAGCCTATTTTATGCATTCTATAACTTTTTTGGCTAAAACAAGAATCAGCATCTGCACCCTGAATCAGCGTCTGTGCTTTGTCAAAATTGGTTTAATCATGTACTAATAATTGTTAAGTGGTTTTTGTGTTCTTAACACTTGTCAAAGGTTGAATTTAAAACTACTAATTAGTTGTCTTGCAACACCGCTTGTCAAAGACATAACTTTGAAACTACTCACATTTGTCTTACAAGTTGCCTCATATCAAAATTGACCAAACGATCATGTTTGTGTTAGTCTTTTTTAGGCACATAGACTAATTATTTATATTTTCTTGTCTAATCCTAAATGAGTGCTAGGGGATTATGCTCTCTTCCCTTTTGGGAAGATCAAAAACCTAGACACACTTACTTAGTGTTGAACAATTAAATCTTTTGGGAAAGAAAAAAATTTGTCTTGTGTGCTTGTGGAGAAAATGATAATGGATAGGAGAGTATGCTCTTTTCCCCTTATGGGAAAATCATAAATATAGACTCCTTTTTGTTGCCAATCCAAGTTACTTTGAATCCTTTAGATGAGCCTGTTGGTTGAGGAAAAAATCTCCTAGGAACAACCCACGTAAGAATAAGGTGTAAGCGAGAGCACTCTAACTCATGTTAATCAAATTTACTCCTTGGGGTTAAAGCCTCGAGAGTCGGTTGGCATTTGAGCTTATACTCTGCTCTCATCTAACTTAAGTGCAGCCCTGCGGTCTCAATCACGTTTACGTGACCACTTTTGTCAAGATGCTCTATGGGGCTATACGCCTGAATTATGCTTGTGTGGACATAGAGGATACAATCAAACATAGAACCTTACTAAACACTCTAGGCTTAGAAGCTACCCAGAATACCCCCAAAAGGTGACAATGGTTGTGCAAGGAAGAAAGTAACTTCCCTAAGATCACTCATACATTCATGCCACCCTGAGCATTTGGAATTAGATAATATAGTGTCATGACTGGAGCCATTACGTACTTGGTGACAGACGTATTCTGATTAGCTCTTGTGTATGTGCCTAAGCTTATGAGAAAGTGTTTTAATACTATGCTAATTACTTAGGTAGATTCTATGCTTGAAGTGCTTGAAAAATATTTGCAAATATGAAACACAACAGAATACCCAACATTCAAATTTGTCACGTGCTTGTTTCCTTCAAGCTTTCTTTGCCCCTTGTCAGAATGTTTTTAGACACATGCTTGTTATTTTCTAGTTTGACTATGTTGAAATTGGTTCTTGCCATGGAATAAATCTATTGAAAAATTAGAACAAGATCAAACTTTTGCTAGATTATCAAGACAACGTCCTTTTGCAAAGAATTTGGTCTTTTATGAGATATGTCCTAAAACCTCTAACTATTCATCAAAAATTAGATCTATTTATAGGACATGACCGATTCCAAGAAACAAATAAAAGTTAGAGGACTAATTAGAGATCTTTTTATATGACTAGTCGGTTCACCATAACAAATGAAAGTTCCTCCTCTTCTTATGCTCACTTAGCTTGAATTTTAGTACCTCCTTTAGGTTGTCATCTTTAAGAACACATCACACACTCATCCTAGAATGATCCTGCATTAATCAAATCAATCCTCATCAGCCTAGCATCATCCTAATCATCATCCAAAGTATCCTTGATCATATCCCTCACTTGGTATTGCATCCCCTTTTGAGTTGCTAAAAACGTACATCTTAATCAAACCCCATCCTTGAGTGTCCTTAAACTAAGCATCATTTAGGATAATCCCCTTTGTCTTTTGCAACCTAATCACCTTGATCAAAATGTTGGTTCACATTAACAAAGAATCTCATTCGCCAAAGACCACAAGTCTGTCTTAGGTAGACAATCATATCCACTTGATCCTACACTAGGGAAAGCAACCCTTGATCCTTGCACACATAAAGTCATCTTTAATCCGTAGAAGTGCATCCATCATCCTAAAATCCTAGAATAGTCACCCTTAGCTTCCTAGGTGCATCCTTTTGCATCACATCTTACATCTCATATCCTTTTAAGATAGTCATTTTATGCCACCTATCACACGAGCCACTAAGAAGAGGAAGAACATGGATCCTAATATTATCGCTAGCTCATCTAATCCTACGACTGACAACACCAATGCCATGGTTATTTATGCACCTCAGTCCAATGATCAAATTGAACATATCTAGGTAGAAACCAATGAGACTCCCACTCTAAGTACCATGGAAACATTTATCAACCATCCAATGCACGTCCACATGGTAAACGCCATGAGTGGACGCAACAATAATCAGGTACTCTTGGACATACAACAAGGACTTCAAATCCCACCTTGGATTATACCCACACTTGTCACATGACCTATGGAACTTCCAGGGGAACGTCCTCATCCCACTAGAAACAAATTTTTTGATCCACTACAATGAGCCTTACAAGTGGGAACTCTTATCGCGCAAGTAGTTAATCTCTCTATTCCACCCTCCATCATGCACACAACACCTTGGTATACCCCAGGAGCCCTACCTCTTGATGCCACATCAACAACACAAACAATACCCACTATCACTATGTAGGCACCTCCGCAAGCCACAGTTGCTCCTCTTTCACAAGCAATCCCAGCATTCATTGCAAAATTTCCACCACCACTAGTTAGCACACAACAAACCACCATTCCACCCATCCCTACTCAGCCCATTCAAAGTGCAACAACCAGTTCATAGAATCAAAGCACCCAAGTCTCCATGCCTATTTTTCCTTTCTTCACCACAAGCATGCCACTTGCCAACACATATAACCAACCCTTATTTCCATAATGGTCCACTTTTCCCGCTCCACCAGCAACGCAATCACAATGAATGCCAGCAGTTTTACCTCAAACACTGATCAACCAAAATACCCCCATACTGCAACCATCCATGAACCCCTTCTTTGTACCCCAGATTCCCATCCAACCTATCCAACAACAACAACTTATCCAGAAACAACAACCTATTGAACAACAATAACCTATCCAATAGCAGCAATAACAACCTATTCAATAGAAACAACAACCTATCCAACAGTAGCAAAAAAAACCTATCCAACAGTAACAACCTATCCAATAGCACCAAAAAAAACCTATCCAACATAAACAACCCATCCTACCACAACAAAAACCTTTTTAGTAGCAACAATCCATTCAGCAACCATCCCAGCAATAATAATCTCAGCAGCAAATCACCAATCCATTCACATCCCAAGCGCAACAACAACCAATCAACCCCTTCACAGCTGCACATCCCACTATCCAAAATATATAGCAGCCAAAACCACAAACACAGGGGGAAAATCCCCTCATGGTACAACCACTGCAGCAGTTTTCTAATCCTTTCATCCAACCCATGCAACAACAACAAACTCATTCCGCCAATTACATAGCCATACCATCTTCCGCTGCTTCACAAATAATTCCACCTCCACAACAATTCAATGTTCCCACTAGGGGCATTCCGCTGCAAAGCACCTATCCTCCATCCTATACAGGTGCAAAATAGGCTCATCCCACCTATCCAACCCCATAAAAAATACAAGCATATTTCCAGCAGTTACAACAATCTTATCAAGCGCCGACACCTCCTCTGCTGCAATATTCTCCTCAACCACAGCTTCCATCACAACAGCCCATATATGTTGAACAACAACCATCATACCAAACACCACAATATCCCCCACATAATTATCCATATTTTCCATTCAATCCATATGTTGGTACTCCTAATTTTGGAACAAATTTGGAGTGACCATGTTAAATTTTTCAGTTGAGCAAAGTAAGTACCCTTGAAAGTTTGTGTGAGAATACTCAGTTGGAGTGATTGAAAAAGATGCCCGGATGATTTTCATGAGGTATAAATTGGGAAAAGGCTTCAATGCCTTTCATTTGACATATGCAGTGGGTCCTAGCTCCTAAATTTCAAATCTTACATGTTTAGGGAGTAGTCATTTTGAGGGGGTCACCTAATTCTGCATATTGCTAAAGTGTCATTTTGCTGTCCGGAGCCTACTTTGCTTCTGAGTATCTTACACCCTGTTGAGTTTCATAATCCATCACTTTGGGAATGTTTAGCATGCACATTAGAGAGCTTATATTTTAGATCTCAGGTCATTCCAAATCCGTTTGATAAGTTTTCATACTTTCCAAAGTTGGTTGCTCAGAATTGTCTTCATTTTTGTCCTGCCTAGAAACCTGAGTAGCCCCGTTTGACATGTTATAACTTTTGACCAGTTGCTTCAATTGAGAAAATTCCTTTTGTACTATGTTCTAGTGGTCACACACTCCATATTTTCCAGTCTGCAGATCTTTATGAAATCAGATGACAAGTTTTCTAGAACTATTCTGATAGTGATTAATTCTGATTTCCTGTGTTTTCAAGTGCAGAATTGGTAAGTGACCTACTTTGAGCTTTTGAAAGTCTGTACCCGGGTGAACATTTTGGATAATTGAGTTTTCCCTCATATTTTAAACATAGGAGTGTACCTACCTGAAGATTTTTAGACTCCTACCAATCCATTTATCCACCTTGCCAGAGCCTTTCCGTTTCCAATTTATTGAAGTTTCACTGAAAATGTTGAATCCAGAATTAAATGACATACTTTGTCCTTTCCCCATTTGCACCCCATTCGAGGTTAGACATAATTGAATATGGATTTGAATTATAGACCTAGGAATGAACTCCTTTGAAGATTCCCAAGCCTTGACCAATCCGGTTGATCACTTTTCTTTGCCGATTCCGAACCCAATTTCTGCATATTTATTGTGTTTTGGTTCAGAAAAGTGTTTAAGGTGCTAAGTTGCAGATTGGTATCAGTTCAGTGGTTTCTTTTCAGAGGAAGGCAACTGAGGGATCATGTTCTATGTATCACATTCAATCAGGCTTCAGAGGTTGAGCTTCTGAAAGATCTTTTTGATGGATTTGTGAATTCATTTTTAGAGGCAGTTTGTTCAATTTGTAGTGCGGAAAAGTGTTAAGTTTGCAAAATGGTCATTTTTGGGAAATGATAACTTTATGTTTGAAGGATGTTTTTAGGATCCGATTGTGGGACCATCATCATTACATATGAATCTACTATGTGACCTAATGGCAAGGTTTCAGAACATGATTTACTCATTTTGCAATGATCGATCTGAGGGGGATTTGTGGTGATTCAACATTTGCACTTATGTAGTATTTTAAAAGGGCTAAGTTTGCATTGCTATATCTTGTGGCGGAGAATGAATCTAAAGGAGCCCTTTCATATGCATGCTTGTTATAGATGAATGAATCTTATTGCCAGATGATGAGGCCAGATTATCTGTTTTAGTCAGTTTTTGAGACTAGTTGCAGTTATATGGTCAAGTTGCAAAAATTGTTAGAAGTGATTATAAAGGCCGCAATTTATAATCAGATTTGCATAGTGGTTTGTGTTTCAGAATGTGCAAGTTATATTTGTTGAAAGTTTCTCAACAAATACATAGTCAATTATACTTGGCAAAGTTCAATTTTTCTCAAGATTTGGAAAGTGCACATGATATGAGACCAAACATGTATTCACAACGATTGTTTTGGTGTGATTATCATATGTGGATCCATAGTGCTCGGGTGTGGATGCAAGTGTCAAAGTGGCAATAGGATTTGGAAATATTATTAACATATTAAACGTTATGAGGTTCAATATGTTTCCCCATCAGGAAGATGACTTCTAGACTCTTATATGAATTATAAGAAAAGGAAAAATAGAGAAGAGGGGATCTCGAGACTTTCATGCAAAAGAATTGGGTAAGTGTAAACGTCAAATCATCTGTGCATTAGCTTGTGGAGGAGAGTACACTCTGATCATTGAAGGCAAATATTATGCATATAAATCAAATAGGATAATGGAATGCTAAGTGTTCTATTATAACAAAGTTTTAATTTGAAGGATGGCGCAGACCTTGGGAGACTTATAAATTTCCAATCTATTTCGCAATACAATGGAGAACCAGCACTTAATAAGTGAGAAGGAGTTGAAAGAAGCCATAAGATGGTGCGCCCTGTTTGGTGGAGTAAAGTTCCTTATTTCTGAAACATTGAACCCAAATTTACATTACAAAGCATTGCCAGTTTGCTGCGCTAATATGAGGGAAATTGCAGATTTTATTGTGCAAAGGGAGGGCTATTGTTCTAAGTGTTTTAGAAATAATTCTCCAATATCTTACTTCTGCGCAAGGTAGTCTGGGAAGTTTTGAAATGTTTAATGAGGATTGTGAATTAATTTTAAAACTGCAAGCCTCTGCATCCATTGTCCACGCTGCCAAAGGAGGACTGACCAAAGACTTTAAGTGCATAGTCTTCTGCAAAGAATGGTTTGCGCAGACATTGGGGGATGATGTTTAAAGGTGTTCTGCAGATTTGAAACCAAAGACATATGCCTGCGCAGTATTAAGTGGGTGTTTGCAGATTTTTAAACATTCATTTAATGATTACTTTGCAATCCAAGATTGCGCAGACATTGAAGATCGGGGGGGCGGTTTTAATGTATTTCTCTGCTACTAATTAGCGCAGAAACCATAGCAAGGGGCACATGAAATGTTTGAACAGAATGTTTAGGGAGATGCCCCATCCCAAGCTAATGTAATCTGTAGGTGTAAGCTACATTCCGTAGAATGTTTTCAAACAATGCGATGGATAGGTGTAAGGCCAAGTTCCCAGCCCTTCCTTGCACAGATTAGTATGAAGGAATGTTGAGTTGTTTTGTTTTAAAATTTGCATAAGAGTGAATGCCATGCCAGTAGCAGACAAGGGGGGAAGTTGCAGACTTTGGGAATATTAGAGACCAACTTTGCATTACAAAATACATTCACAGTAGGCTGCGATAGCTTATGAGGAGAGGTTTTGAGTTTTTTGAAAGTTTCAAGGAATAGTTTGCAGATGTTCCTCCACAGGAAGTGGTGCCCAGGACACAGAAACAAGATCATGCTTTCCATTTGCAGAGATTCAAAGACATTAAAGAGCAGTTTTGATGGAAAAACCCAAAAAAATGCAGAAACTGTGTATTTCCTTTATCCCACATGGTCTCTGCAAAGGGCTTTTTGATATTTATAAGCTAAAACACTAACATCCAATGTAAATAAGAAGCCCAGAGGCTCTTGGTGAGCTTCTAGTGGCTGGAGGTCGAATTTTAGAGGCTATACATGGTATTTTGAAGCAAATTTAGAAAATGCTTTGAACTCATATGGAGATTTAATCCCACATTCATGCCTCAAGAGAATTTTGAAATACATATAAGAAAAGACACAAACATATGAGTTTGAAGTTGAAGAGGAGGCTATCCACGCGCACGCTCTCATCTGATCGCCTCGGTTTCCATGCCCAAAAATGAAGGAGATGAAATTTTGACAAAAATGAACACTTGCTATTGGTCGCGAAGTCGCGAGATGCACTTGGTCGCACAGTCGCTGAAGGATTTGGTCGCCCAGTCGGGAGACAGTTTGAGGATAACAGCTAGAATTTAGAGACCTGGCGACTGACCGCTAGCGGTGAGTCGCGCAGTCGTGAGACATCAAAATTGACAGTCGAGACTTGGCGACTAACCGCTAGCGGTTAGTCGCGAAGTAGCCAGATGCCGAAGATAGCTGTCGCGACATGGAGATAAACGCTGGTCGCACAGCCGCGAGATGGAATAATCCACCAGGTGTCAGTCGCCAGGTCGTCCAGAGATGACAGATGATGTAAAAATGGCTCGCAACTTTGATTTCTTGGTTGTCTCATGGTCGCCGGATGTGACTAAGGTTAAAAAATGAGTTAAGCATAGTTTGTGACAGCAAATAGGAGCATGCCACATGTCAAAATATGGTGATTTCTGGGCAATGTATGCATAAATCTGAGATTTTCAAAGACTTTGAATTGTGCACAGGATTAATTTTAAAAGGGAATTTTATATGTTTTATTGCAAATATCCATATGATTATTCTCGGAGGTTTTTTAAAAGACACTGGAAATAAGATTTGGACAGAATGAAGATCATATTTTGAAGAGGTAAACAAATTAGATTTGCACAGATGAAAATAAGATAAATATTTATATATTTTATTGCACAAGTCAGGTTTGAAAGAGCTTTCTGGGAGGTTGTTGCAAGCAGATATTTTATCAGGTTTCAAAGATATTTTCAACAGATGAAATCAGATTGGAGACTTTTCAATGGAAGAATAGAAGAGATATTTCAAAGATATATCAGATATTTTCTCAGACAAGTGGAGTTGAAAATTGATTGATTTAATTAGATATTTTGAAAAGAAGGAATGAGTAAAATCAGATTTGAGAGAAGGACAGGTGTTTGCTAGACATATTTTTAGGGTTTCTTCTCTTCTATATCTTTCTTTCTTTTCTCAGTTGTAAGGGTTCCTTTCCTCTACTCTGTTCTGGTTTTTTCCTACAGATGCCCAGAGCAGGTCCCTGTTGGTTTGAAGATTTCTATTTGTAAAGCATACTTCTTTTTCATGTTTACTTCTTGAGTTTATTGTCTGCATATCTGGGAACAACTTGGATTAATGAGAATATAGTGCAGTTCCTATTCATTATTGTCTTGTCTCTTTTGACTGTGGTTTATGCTCTAGTATAGTTCATTTTTCAGGCATCTAAAATATACCTACTACAAGGTAGTGTGTCTAATCATTTTTGAGTCTTTCTCAAGGAGAGAGTTAAATTTTGTAAATGATTTCAGAGAGCAGGACATAGTTGTGAAGATCTGATGAAGAAGTATTGAGTTGAGTAGATTGTTTGTAAGGCATTCAATCTGGATTGTATGAAGTTTGTAAGGCATCCTTCAGTATTGCATTAGTTTCATGTTGTTGACATATGTTTTCATTGACTCTTTTCCCAAGGAATAGGCACTGATCTAGAGTTTGTTGAGCAAGTGTTTTCTCCATTTAGTCATATACAAATTAATCAATTTTATCTAGTTTTTAGAACAAATGAGCTGAACTCATTTAGGACTCTTGTCAGCAGGATAGTGTCCACTTTATTGATTCTTTAGAGAATGAATCATTAGGTTATCCCTCCTACAACAAAAGGAAGAAGGATGAAAATCCTTGTATCACTGATTCTTGTTATATTTACAATCATGGTTTGTATGGTTGAATCTTGTATCTGATTATGCTTGGTCATTTGCAAGGTGATTTATCAGTTGGTTTAACAAAGGTACATAGAAAATCAGTGTCCACATTAATACATACTATGTAAATAGAAATTACAAAAGGTAAAACCTGCCTGAGTATATGTGGAACTCAAAAATGAAGAAGGACCTTACCCAGTCCTTAGCAATTAGGCTTTTCTTGTCTCTAAATTAGTATTAGAAGGCATAGTGTTCAAGTAGTCATTTCAAGCACTGTGATTCATACAAGAAAAATCCCTAACACCATATCAGGTATAAGGAAACCATGCAATCACGATTAACGATCCTCCCCCACAAATCAATCATGAATGGGAGGAAATGAAGAATGCTCTCAAGGAGCTAAAAGCTAGGATAAAGGCTAAAAAATTCAAGTTTGAAGAGGTATGTCCTTATTTGTTTGATCGATCCATCACTGCTATACCCTTCCCCAAGCACTTTAAGACCCCAAAATTTGATAAATATCAGGGGAAGGGCGATCCTGTGAGTCACGTAAAATAATTCTACATGGCCTGCCAAGAAGTGACCTATAGCAATAATTTACTCATGAGAATATTTCCCAAAATCTTAGGAGGAACAACTCTTGACTGGTTCTACAAAATTCCTTACGACACAGTCTCTACTTTCACTGAATTATCTAAAAATTTTGTGGCCCAATACACACATAATGTCGAAAATGAAATCTCACTCCTTGACCTATGCAATTCCAAGAAAAAGGGAGGGGAGAGCCTGACTGATTATCTTTAGCATTGGCAAGGGCTAACTACAAGGTTGTCTTATCAACCCCCAAAGCAACATCTTATCAAAATCTTCATTAACAACCTTCATCCTAAGCTTGCCTATCACATGCACATGAATTGTATACAAACTTATCATGACATCAGAATCAAAGGTATGAATCTTGAATGAGGCCTTGTAGAAGAGGGTGCCATCAAGCACCACAAAGAATCCCAGCCTGACAAACATAACAATGATCGATCACGATACTAGAACAAGAACAAGAACACAGTAATAGATGGAACCACTAACACCAAACATGTTCAGGTTGTGGTAGCCAGTCCCAATGCACCTACCCAGACTTATCAACAAGCACCACCAATGTACCCTCAACCTCCTCCCATGTATCAACAGCCCAATCCTATGTATTCCCAACTAAATTACCAGCAAAATATGCGCCCACAAGGTGTGACTATCTATCCCCCCCGGGAACATCATATCAACACAACTATCAAGGTCATATGAATTAGACAAATGCTATATTAGTCCTACAAGGAAAACAAAGACCTCGCACTTTGAATGTGCCACAACACACGTTTACCCCTTTGGGTGAACCCATAGATTTTATCTTTCACAAGCTGGTCCAAGCTAACCAAGTAATGTATCCCAAAACACAGCCATTTGATGAATCGATTCCTAAGCCAGCTTGGTATAAAGACAATGATTATTGTGAATACCATCAAGTTAAGGGACACACCACCCTCAAATGCATGAAGCTGAAACACTATATTCAGGATCTCATTGACCGCAAGGAGATCAAAGTGGACTCTCCTGCCCAATCATTGCCCAATGAAGGCCTTAAAATTTATCAAAATGCATTCCTTAAACATAGTTTAGGTATAGGTCTAGGAAATCCTACCTAGTCTGTTGATCAGGGGAAGGGTAAAGAAGAAGGAAATGCCAACAAAAAAGATTATACCAATGCCTATATCAACTACGATAATCTCATCGGCTGCATATCCCAAGTCCAGTCCTCTGTCAATGTCATCCATGTCAAGGGTGCCCATAACCAATACGCAATCACCACTCATAGAGGCAGGATAATAGTTGTAGGTGCCGGTCCTGCCCCATTTGCTGGGACCCAATACAACATTTTGGAACACCTAGGGAATACCCCAATCCAAATTTCCATCCTAGATCTTCTCTGCACTTCACCCACTTTTCAAGAGATCCTCAATAAATCCTTGCAAGAATCCTGTGTTCCTAGTGACATCAACCTTACTAAATTCCAAAACCTTGTCGGACACCTGTCTGCATCTTATAGGGTCTCCTTTAAACCAACATATGTACCCTCAAAAGAAACTGATCATAATCTCCCACTCCATATTTCTGTCATGGTTAAAGATTTTTCCATCAAACGAGTCATGATAGATAATGGATCGGCCCTAAATCTATGCACTCTAAAATTCATAAAATAGTTGGGTTGCACTAAAGCTGATATAACAAATGATGTCATCATAATAAAAGAATATGAAAATCTGGAGCATACTTCTAAAGGCACCATATCATTTCCCATTCAAGTGGGCCTAGTTATTCAAGATACATTATGTCATGTTGATCTTGACCTTCCCTTCAATATCCTCCTTGGATGCCCATGGATTCATTCTATGCAAGCTGTCCTCTCCACCTACCATCAATGAATCAAATTCCCATATAAAGGCATTAAGATCACCATCTGCACAGATCCCAAGCCCTTCGCATACTGCAATGCATTGGAAACATCCTTTCCACATTCCAATCACTTTCCCAGGATTGATATTGGTACTTCTGTCGCTAGTTCATCTTGAACCCATTCAGACCTAGAAACAATCCTCTCCTCCACCTTATCCACGGTCAAGATCAACGACAAAGGTTGTGGTGAGTACACTTTATCTGATGCCTTCACAGTTGGAGCACTGCAAATTGATCTTCACACTCAAGGTCACCAACCTAATCTAAGCAAAAAAGAATTAGAGACAACCAAGGCACTACAATTTGGTCGTACCAATTTTATATCAAAAGGTACTTTGATTGGCTAGGAAATGACACCAAACATCAACCAATGGCTGTATAAAGATCCACCACCCAAGGACACAAGTCACCTCAATTACTTCAAAAATAAGTACTCCGCAATGCACAAACTGGTGATAGAAAAATGGAACTACCAAGGAGGTGGCCTTGGTTATGAAGAGTAAGGAATGAAAGATCCTATTATACCTACCTGACTAGAAAAGAACCTAGGCCTTGGCATGATCTCTGACACAAATGGGGGCACCAATGAAAACATATTTGCCTCTTGTCCATCCCTGGGTGAAATCGATGACATCAAAGATATCTCAGAAGAGAAAGTTGTGAGAGCTTATGACAAATTTTTTGATGATGAAACCTTCCTAGGAAATGTTTTCCTACGAAAACTTTCCATCCTCTTCATTGACCTTCCCCTTTTCCATCTTGAACTCATAGATTGGGACCAACCAATTTTCTTAAACGTTAACAAGTTCCAAAGTGAGGACGCACTCCTAAGCTTTGTGGGAGCAATTGAGCAAAGTAGTCACTGGGAGCAAGACTCAGCATATGTCTACAAACTAGAACCCAAGGCATACTTTAGGGAAGAGGAGAACTTTAGTCGCAAAAATGAAATAGAAAACAAAAATAAGAAAGAGAAAAATTGATCCCCTAGCGAAAACCCCTCTAGGGCACTATTTGATCATAAAATAGTAAAAACAAAGGGCGTATCCCTTGGTGAAAACCTCTGTGAGGTGCCAGAGGATGAAGATTCTCCTCTTCCCCTGATCTGTGATTACAGGCCTGAACAATCATTGATTCTCATTGAAGAAGGAAAACCTGTCAACCTAGGTACCAAAGAAAATCCTGCCATCACATACATAGAAGCATCTCTGACTGACGCAGAAGAAAGTGATCTTGTCACTTTATTAAAGGAATCCATCAACAAGTTCGCATGGTCTTACTCCCACATGTGAGGATTAGACCCCAAATTAGTGGTTCACCATCTAGCAGTGGACCCAAACATCAAACTTGTCAAACAAAAGCTTAGAAAGATGCATGCTAAAGTGGCACTACTTGTCAAAGTGGAGCTAGAAAAGTTACTACAAGTCAAGATCATCTGCCCCATTGACTATTCTAATTGGATTTCTAACATGGTACCCATCTATAAGCCTGATAAATCAATCAGGATATGTATATATTTTAGAGATCTCAATAAGGCATGTCCCAAGGATGATTTCCCCTTGCCGAACATAGACATGATTATGGATCTCACAGCAGGACATGAGATGTTGTCATTCATGGATGGCTTTTCTGGATATAATTAGATCTGCATTGCAGAAGAAAATCATCATAAGACAAAATTCAAAACCCCCTGGGGCACCTTCTACTATAATATGATGCCTTTTGGCTTAAATAACACTAGGCAAACTTATCAAAGGGCCACAACTATCATTTTTCATGACATGATTCACAAAATACTTGAAGACTATGTGGATGATATCTTGGCAAAATCAGTAAAAAGGGAAGATCACCTAGATGTTCTAGAATGTGTCTTTGATATAATTGGACACTACTACTTAATGCTCAACCCTAAGAAATGTGTCTCTAGAGTCACATCAGGCAAACTAATGGGGTTTATTATGTCTAGACAAGGCATTGAAATTGATCCTAAGAAAGTACAAGCTATCATAGAGATGCCTCCACCAAAAACACTCTGACAGCTACACAAACTCCAAGGAAAGCTACAATCAATGCACCATTTCATTTCTCAACTAGTAGACAAGTGTCAACCATTCACTCATCTCCTACGAAAAGATAACACATTCAAGTGGGATCCTCAATGTCAGAAGAGTTTTGACAAAATCAAAGAATACTTGGCTAATCCACCCATCTTGGTACCACCTGTACCTTGTAGACCACTCATCCTATACATTTATGCTACTACAACAACACTGGGGGCACTCCTTTCTCATTTGAATGACAAAGGCAAAGAAAGGGCTATTTATTATATCAGTCAAACCTTAGTGGGTTATGAGCTCAATTATTCTCCTATGGGAAAAGCATGTCTAGCAGTGGTCTTCGCCACTCAAAAACTTCACCACTATATGCTTAGTCATACAACTAAGCTCATTACAAAGGTGGATCCTCTCAAGTACCTACTCTCTAGGACTACACTCACAGGTCGAATGGAAAAATGGGTTATGTTGCTAAGAGAGTTTGATATTCAATATGTAGATAGAAAAGCCATTAAAGGGCAAGTCATCACTGACCAACTAGCAGAAGCACCATTAGTAGATGCATATCCTTTGGTCACAAAATTTTCAGATGAGCATTTGTACATGATAGAAGAACAACCAACTTGGCAACTCTATTTTGATGGGTCCTACACAACTCATGGTGTAGGGGCAGGAATACTTTTTGTTACACCTCAAGGTGACTACATCCCTATGTCATTCAAATTGGGATTTACCTGCACAAAAAAAATTGCAAAATATGAGGCACTAATCGTAGGACTTCACATGGCCATAGAATGGAACATCATAGATATACATGTCTTTGGTGACTCCCAACTCATCATCTAACAAGTTCTAGATGAGTATCAAACCCAAGATGACAAATTGACGCCATATAAGCAAATGGTTGACAAACTGAAAGAACACTTCCTCCATCTGTAGATAACATAGGTACCATGCTTATAGAACAAGGCTGTTGATGCAATGGCCATAATTGGTTCCCTCCTAGAGATTCCTCACGAGTCTATGCAATATGAATTATTAGTTGAGAAACTTCATGCTCCCACTTATGAGAATGATGAATCAAATCGCGTATGTGTCTTGGTTGGTCCCCAGTCCCCGTGGTACCATGATATCCAAGCTTACCTACAAAATGGTATCATATCCCCTCATCTCACTGCAACCCAAAGCCAAAACTTTATCTGCAGAGCTTCCTGATACACCCTCGTAGCCAACACCCTTTATCGTTGAGGTTATCACAACATGCTCTCTAGATGTCTTGATGAAAATGAAGCCACCCAGGCTTTACAAGAGGTACATGCTAGAATTTGTGGTGCCCACATGAGTGGCATGGTCCTAGCCAAGAAACTTCTACATATAGGGTACTATTGGCCTACAATGGAACATGATGCTTGTGAGTTCGTCAAGAAGTGCTTACCCTGCCAACAGCATGCCAATCTAATTCATGCTCCTGCTTAGGACCTTAGACCTATTGTGCCTCCTTGGCCCTTCTCTTGTTGGGGTTTTGACCTCATTGGTAAGATTACTCCCCTCTTGTCTGAAGGCCACAAATACATAATCACAGCAATGGAGTACTTCAAAAAGTGGGTCAAAGAAATTCCACACACACTCACTACTGGTGTCCATATATCTAAATTCATCCTCTACCACATTGTTTACCACTTTGACATACCCTCCACCATCTTCACAAATCATGGTACACCATTTGAAAATCAACACATCAGTGATCTCTGTACTCGCCTCCACATCCATCACCGTTTCTCCAATCCATATTTCCCGCAAGGTAACGGCCAAGCTGAGGAAACTAATAAAACCATCCTCAAAATCATCAAGAAAGTTTTCAATGATATTGGTCATGACTAGCACCTCTAGATCAATCCTACCCTATGGGAATATCACACTTCCTACCATACTCCTAATGGAACCACTCCATACTCCCTAGTCTATGGTGCTGAAGCAGTCTTACAAATTGATGTTGAACTACCATCCCTTCGAGTATCACTAAGAGGCCTGATTGATGATGAAGATTACTGAGTGGCATGACTCACACAGCTTGATCTACTAGATGAAAAGTGCCAGCAAGATTATGATTATTTTATTGTTTACCACAATAGACTCAAGCGGAACTATAACAAGAAGGTCCACCCACGCCAGTTCCAGGTAGGGGACCTTGTGCTAAAGGAAAATTAGAAAGTGGGTACTGATCGGGAAAAGAAAGGTAAGTTTGAAGTCACCTAGCAAGGCCCCTATGTTGTCACTACATGCTTTGGTTCTAGGGCATATCAAATCTCCACTCTTGAAGGTGAGCCATTGAATGATCCTACCAACATCATTCATCTAAGGCACTTCTACGCCTGATGATTGGTTGTTCATCCTAGTTATCTGAGAAAATCCAAAAAAAAATTATAAAAAGTCCTGAAGAAAGTACAAAAACAATGAAAAATAGTCCTGAACAAATCTCTAAAAAAAGCAGAAAAATGAAGCTAAAAAAAATG
Organism: Thuja plicata; assembly: GCA_018584345.1. Taxonomy (NCBI): domain Eukaryota; kingdom Viridiplantae; phylum Streptophyta; class Pinopsida; order Cupressales; family Cupressaceae; genus Thuja; species Thuja plicata. The sequence continues at coordinate 901,171 of MU227658.1, forward strand.
GTTGTCCTAGTGAAAACCTAGTAAACAGGCACTTGGGCAATATCAAAAAAATCAAAAAGATCCAAAGAAATCAAAAAGAAAAATAAAGAGAAAACTTTCATCCAATGGTGAAAACTTGGCAATCATGTGCCTTGGGCATGTATGCATGATGAAAACCTAGAAACAGGTGTCACACATAATGGACCATTCCATTATGTATCAAAATCTCATTTCCTTCCATCACCAGCACCACATCTCCACTAATCTCTGCATTTCCCATATTCCCTGGGTGTTCGTATATCATAAGCACTAGTCCGCAGTGATCTTCCTATCTCATATCCTGAGCTTTTGTGTACATGATCTTGTATATTGTTGTCCATATGTTGTACTATCCCAAACCTTGAGCTTCAGTCCTATATATTTATTATGTCCTGAGTTGCTCCTTGTGCAGAAAATGATACAGTTGTGGTATTAAAATCCTACGTTGGTTCTACAGTTTGCTTGTAGTGCACATTTGACCAATCAACTTAATGAGTCTATTGAGGATGTATCCTTCCTCTTGACAACTTAAATCTAGATCATCATCATCTTTGGGTTCTTGTAGGATGTATCTTTCCTCTTAAACTAATCAACCAACACACTCAACTATCACGTGCATCAAGACAAACAACATGATCCAATCAAATCTCGACAGCAACCTTTGTACATAATCGCTGTAGAAAATTGCTTTTAATTGATCGCCAAACTTGATCCTTGTATATTCATGATGTATTCTATCTTCTCACCATTGTGCTACCATCCTGAGTCACAGTCTTGCTAGCATTCCCTACCTGATCCTCCATAGTCCACCTGTCTGGTTTACCAGTTGATTGTGACACACCAAAAAAAATATGAGTCCTTTTGCACCCATTGCATCCATCATGTCCATTGCCTCTAGTATCATTATTGTATCTATCATTAAGATTTAGTTGCATTAGCCATCATTTTAGATTCATTAGATTCATCATTAGATTGCATTAGATCCATCATTTAGGTCACATTGATCATCATGTTAAATCCATCATTAAATTGCATTAATCATCAAGTCAATCATTTACTTGCATAGTTAGTATCATTTTAGAACTTTGCATTATTAATCCATCATTTAGATTCACCTTGCATCACTTATATTCATAGTTAATTCACTTAGGTTCATTTCATATCTTGCATAATTAATTCATTTAGACTCATTTTAATCTTGCATAGTTAATCCACTTAGGTTCATTTCATATCTTGCATACTTAATTCATTTAGACTCACTTTAATCTTGCATAGTTAATCCACTTAGGTTCATTTAATATCTTATATAGGTAATTGATGCAGGAGCATCCTGGGTGTAAGGGCAATCTTGCATCACCCAAAAATATTTCTGTTTTCTTTTCAATAAGGGCTACCTTGTGCAGAGCTGCTATTTATGGAAACTTGCTATTTTTAGTAAGTTGGTCATACGATCTCGCAATATTGTGATTTTGCATGTGGAGGTTCATGTCAGTCATATCAGCCTACCAGTAAAGTTTCATGGCTAGATTAGGTCTAGTTTTGAAGATATTGAAAATTTTCGGTATTGAAAACAGGGTATAGAAACTTCGAGCTCAGTTTTGAAGGCTTTAGAGGCCCGGGATGAGGTCGAAACTTGGGTTGAATCAAGCTTGCTTAATTCAAGCGTTGTAGAGCGCTTTGTGGCATTTCTGAAATGAGGTTATAATAGTCAATCAGGTCAACTGGTGATGACTTATGGTCTCTGGAAGTTGGGCCACCTGAAATAGCAGAAAATAATTTTCCTTCAAAATTTTTGTTTGGGTTTCAAAAGTTATTTTGAGCCGACTTTGATGTACTAAATTG
>MU227658.1:908581-935080 GCA_018584345.1 Thuja plicata
TTCTGGGTAGATCTGGGTAATAATTCGAGGCTTTGTCCTATAGAATATTGTAAGGGGAATGCCCATGTGGCTTTGCATATTGTAATTCTGAAAGTTTGTAATTCCGCATTTGTGGAGATAATAAGAAATCCATTTTTTGTTCTTGCAAATTGTTGTTGCTTCTCTGTTTCTGTTATGTGTTTGTGGTATTAAGAGGAGCGCCCTTCATCAGTAATTCATTTAGCCTCATTATAATCTTGCATAATTAATTCACTTAGGTTCATTCCATATCTTGCATTATTCATTTAGATTCATAGTTTAATCATTTAAATTCATTTCATGTCTCACATAGTCAATTTGTTTAGATTCATTTTTAATCTCACATTATTAAAAAAAGCATTTAGATGCATCTATATAGGCATTCATGAAACATCAACATATACATTTTGTATACATCCAAGAATCACATCACATCCTTCATCCACACACGTTAGTACATCATGTATATATATGCTTCATCCACCTTGCATAAGTCAGTACAACATATATATATATATATATATGTATGTATATATATATATATGTATATATATATATATATGTATATATGTATATATATATGCATCACATCCTGCAAGCATCACTATTAGTAATCATACAAGCATATGCATCATAACATCAAAAGCATACATCATCCATCATAAGCATCATAAGAGTCCTCGATCATATATATATATATATATATATATATATATATATATCAATGTCCATAAAATACAATGTCTGTCAATAAAATATATCACGTGCACCTCGTTGCTAATATACATGTATATCTCAAAAATGAAAAATTGTGTGTCATCTGATCCTCTGTCGAATCATACTGGTGGCTGTGATGATCCACCTCCCTGCCCTAGGTTATGGACGTGGTGGCATCCCCACTGATCCCTGCAACACCAAAGTTGCACTGTGCTCTGAGAACGAGACCTCTCTGAGTAATCTCGTCTCTGTCCCTTAGGAACTAGCTGATGGTATAGTGCTCTGTAATGTGCTACCTCTCTGCCAGCCCTATTCGCATCTCTATGAGCTACAAATGCCTTTGCTACCACATCCATAGCCCCCCTACAGTAGCTTCCTATCTGGTGATATCACGCTTAGCCCTGTAAGCCTCCACCCATCATAGTGTTGCATCCCTCTTTGAGGTTAATGCCAAAATCTGCTCTGTAGCCTGCTCCATCTACAAGGTCAAGGTGTCCAACTGGCTTGTCAAGGTACCTATCTTAGTACGTAGCTCTGTCACATCTTGAGTCAAGTCGACCATGGAGAACTCCCCAGCATCAACCCTACCCTATAAGGTATCCAGAGACCCCTCTACTTTGTCCACCTATGCTGTCTCCATAGCTAATAACCCCTATATATAGGTCATCTCCACCTATAGGCTGGTCTCAGATATGACCACCATGTCCAATAAACCTCACAATCTCATGCAATTTGTCTGAATACTGTCTCTCTCTGCGATGACAGTATCGTGGGTCTCCTATGCTACGTATCCTGTGAATAGCCCCTGTACCTATGGTGGCACTGGTGGTGCCTGTACCTATATCTACACTGGTGGTGGCCCCTATGGCCCCTAATGAGGTCCAGTCCCTACCTATGCCCTGTACGTGGTTTCCTCCTTTGACCTATTATTGAGGTCTCTGCGGCATCCCCTATATCTATCCCATCATCCACATCCATATCCCTTATTGGCTGCTCGTGAGCAGCCACCTGAGCTTGGTCTGTCAGTCTCAATGGTGTGTGTGTAGCCCACCATGCTATGTACTCTGGGGTCATCCCTGCATCTGTAACTTCTAGCCGTGCAAAAAATTCAAGCCACACTATGTCCCTCCAAGATTCCCTCACTGTAAGAGCATCTGTGTACCTACCTAAGGTACCTACCTCCCTAGTGACATGAGGATGTAAGGCATCCTCTGCCACCACCCCCTGCTGTAGACCAAACTGCCTCATCACCCTTGAGGGTCTGTACCTCTCTATCTGGTGGATAGTCCTCCCCAGTAGAAAGAAATCCATCTGAATGTATGATAGGTACAGGAAATCCTCAAAACCATCCTCCACTCCTATCGCCTAGTCCATCATCCCCCATGGCTCACATACTCGGTATGGGGTCTAGCAGAAAACTTGTACCTCATCTAGGAGTTGCCACCAATATCCAATCTAGCCAACGGAGATGTATCTCAAGGGAAGCCTATATCTGCAGGCATAGGGCTCTCCAGATTGTCATGCCTCTTGAACCCTCATAGGCCAGAACACTACAATGTGCTCCCAAGCCCAAACTAGCATCAATGTCACGCTTGTACCCATGTTGCGTGCCTCGCAGTACGCAGCCATGTAAAGGTCATGGTATAGTTGTCCTAAGACAACATAGCCCCAACAATAAGAAGTCCCTTCCTTTAGCATCTCTACTAGTACTCACGACCATCCCATGCCAAAAACATATCCCGCCAAGTTAGCTAACATACACCCGCTAATCAATCCTGCCAGATATAGGGCTACCCACCGTAGCCTTCTATCGACCGCTAGCTGCCAAGGTATCTAGGTCATGTATGTAGGGATCTGTCTCATCGGTCTCCTAAAAGCAATCTCCATAAAATGGTCACTATCCTCTAATCGATACTAAGGAATCGCCCCTTGGATGGGTATCCGAAGGATCCACCAAACATCCTCTAGGGTGATAGTCACCTCTCCAATAAGCAGGTGAAATGTGGTAGTATCACTGTGCCACCTCTTGATCAATGCAGTCATCATCCCATTGTGCACTCATAGTCTAGGCTAATGGGGCACAAAGTCCAACCCAAATACAGCTAACAACCCTCAGTCATCCTCTGTGAGATGCGGCTCCAACTCCATGGTCGATGGCCAATGCTCTCGCAATCCCAATGGCGGGAACTACTCCTGCAAAATTTAATAAATCCACTATGTCAGCGTCCTATTCTTCTAGTCCCAGCCTAAACCCTCCCAAAGTGGATCATCTTGTCCCTAGGTCTTATACCGACCCATCTCTGGCCCCCGCTGGGTCCCTCTATTTCCCTTCCCTTCGGTGTCTTCCCTTTTAGGCGCAGATGCCGGTTCAGCCTAAAACGCTGGTTCATACATTGACGTCACCAATGTCTTTCCTGTAGACTACCGAATTCACAGATGGGGGTCTGGGTTTGGCATCTTTGAAAATTTTGGTCTGACACCGATGTCTGCAGAGCCACCTATTCGGGGACCGGCGTCTGCAAAGATGTCGATCCTGGGATCGGCGTCTCCACAGACGCTGGTTCAATAATTGGTGTCTCTAGTCCATAATCATTATTACCCCCTAACCCCCTCCAAAGCATTAAATAGCTTCAATAATAATAAATGTGAGGTCTCAAATAGCTCACTCACCGGTACTGGTCGCTCGGCGAGCCTCCCATGTGTGCGTACGCGCTCTCCCAACTGCCCCTTCATCCTCTTGTCAGCCATCTTTTTACTCCATATCTTAGTTTTTACTATTCACTATTCACAAATGACCTTCTTTATGCCCCCCTACCCCTCTTATAGCCCTCATTTTCCCACCCATTTTCCTCCCCCCCCGTGTATATTTTTTATAAATCATTCTGTTGTACAACTTCAATACACATAAAATTCCAAAAACATTTAAAACATTCAAAAACCCAAAAAAATTCAAAAAATTCCACAAATTCCAAAAACATCAAATATTCTCAAAAATCATGCAATAAACATTTCATTCTTTCTGCATCATTCCTAATCTTCATTTTCAGCGATGTTTCAACTCATGCGACTGCGATCATATTTTTCACCAACTCAATTTTGCGACCGATTGTCCTTGCTCCCCATCCTGTTCATAGCATTTGCCAGCGAATATCTCTTTAGCCAAATCAAATCCAATCTCTTCCCATCAGGATGCATCCTTCCGATGTTGGCTTATCACATCCTTCATCACATCAATCCTGTTCATGGCAAGAACTTTGGACTGAATGACTGCTTGGTCATGAGGCCTTCTTTATTGATTTTATCTTTTTGTGTCAGTTTTCACCTCCTCACCACTACCTCGATCTGCTATATCCTGATGCGTTGTGATTGGTGGCTACTAATACATGCATCTTTTTCAGTGTTCTTTTATTTGAGCGTCTAGTCCACTCAAAGGAATCTTGTCATGTCTATTTTATAACACCTGATGCATACCTCCTATTGCAATATCAAAATCAGATGTGCTCTCCATATTTTTCACACACAATGGATCCTCAATGCTAGTTAGCTGCATTTACATCTCATTTGTATTCTTAGCTGCATTCTTAATTGTATTTTTGAGGGGGCACAACCTTGTACCGTCGTTGCTTCAGCATGACTCCTAGAAATCCTCTTCCTCTGGGGAAACTTATTTTCTTGTCTTTGATGTAACATCACTTGCAACGCCACGTCAAAGAGGGGAAAAATGTAGATGTCCAAAAATATTAATATTAATATTAATATTATTTTCCCTCTTATTCCTCTTACTATTTAATTTAATCAATTAAATAGTTTCATTTGCTAGTATTTATCAATAGTTAAATACTATTCTAATGTATTTCATTTAAATACATTTGTCTCATAAAATGTCCTTTTTAATAAATTTACATTTATTTAATCCTCCATATTCCTAATTCTTCTAAAAGCGTGATTTATTCAAATTCAATTTGGATTATAATCTAAACCCTAGCTAGGAACCTATTAATCCTACCCTATTCCTACCCTACTCCAATCACCTCATTTCCTAAGTATATTTCCCCACCTAATTGTCCTTTAACCATGCTTAATGGGTGATTCCTAACCTTTTTAAGGATAATGGAATGCTCACCCACATGGGGAATTCTCTCCAAAATGGGCACCCATTCCTCTTTAATTTCTTCTTACAACTTTTTCTCCCAGTTGGAAATATTGAGCTACTCAATATTAAATGCCAATTTTAACTCAAAATTGGCCATCTTTTCAAGCTTATGTGTCCCTTATGTGGCTCTTATGTGGATACCACATAGGTGCCACTTCATCCAAGCCTCTTCCTCTCTCCAAAAACTCTATAAATAGAGGCCTTCTCCTCTTCATTTTCCATCTCTCAATTTTGCATTGTTATCATGTTATTTTGCATTTAGATGTTTATAGCTCTAGATTTCATGTTTTCATATGATCTTATTTTATTCTTAAATCACTTAGATATTACATGCTAGGTTCTTTTTGGTTAAAATTGAATCATATTTTTCATCTCATACCATAATATAGCATAGTTCTTGCATCATAAGCTTTCAATCTTGTATCTTGCATATCAATTTGAGCATCATCTTTGGGAAGGATTTAAGACTAGTTTGCCGTACTAGTTCTTGCTTTTCTTCTTTGATTTCAAGCTTGCATTCCATAGTTGCATTTCGTTGGGGATTCATGTCATTTGTGTGTTTGAGAGAGCACACCTACATCCTATCAAGAAGAGAAAAACAAAATGAGTAAAATATGGCGCATTGTTACTTATTTTTAGCTCAATCTGATATTATGTTGAGTTCTTTGTTGCTTGCTTGCTCTTTATGTGTTTTGAATCAATTGTATGTGCTAACACACTAATATTTTCATGTTTGATCTTGCTTCCAACAGGTTGAAGAATTCCTCATACACAGCAGGCAATATCAATTCCAGAGAAGAAGTTACAGATATCACAATAAACGACGCCAACATGGCGAAAAATACGAAGGCCCCGGGAGAGCGAGAACTAGAACAAGATAAAAGAAAAGAGCCCAATGATACTATACATCCCAGGAACACGTTGCCTAATTTTGAAAAGGGTCCAGATGCCTAGATCTTAATAGAAGAGCCATCCCAGCTGCCCTAATGGCTGGTAGAATCAAGGAAAAGAAAGGCCCTAGTGGTCACATCAGGCATTCCACTCTCCTTGGCCAAAATGCTGGCCCAAAATGCAGAGGCTCAAAAGCCTAAGAAGGAATAGATAGTTCATACCCTTCAAACTGGTCCAACCAGAAATATAGTTGCAACTATCCCAACACCTCCTCCAGATGCAGATGCAGCAGCCATAAGGCCCAAATATTACAACATCATAGAAGTGGCACTGGGGAGAAGAGACAAGCAGGGTGAACTGGACCTACTAAGGGAGGCCACCAAAGCAGTAGAGGCTTGATATGTCAAACATGGCCAGAAGTTGAAGGGGAAAGAGAGACTAATGCCAATCTCCTTGCACTTCTGGTAGAACTTACACAACCTTTGGTCAAGATCCACCTGGAAACCTCTTCCTCTAGATTGTTGCTTGCATAGGGCAACATGGATTCTCTCCAGGCCATGAAGAAGAAGGCGCAGGATGTAGATGGGTGGGCTACTGAGAAAGTAGCTACCATAAGAAAATTTCTAGCGGCATCCCTCCCAGATCTTTATTGGATCGAAATCCTTATTAGCCAAGAAAATGGCTCCTCCCTTGTATGGGAGAAAGACTTACAGAAGTATGAAAAGTGGATGGCTGGGTTAGAAGAAATTCATAACATCAGAGAAGAAGCCACCACAGAGGAAGGAATTTTGGGAGATGAATCATATGATTACCTCCAGGCCTAGTACTCCAGGCTTGGCCTCAAAATCAAGGTATGCAAGGAACTGGTCAAGGCCTTGAAAGAAAAGGTGACCACGATCCAATACCCCTTGGAGCTATTTCAAGCATTTGTGGTTGGAGTATCACAAGTTGATCCCTTCACCACCAGGATGTGCACCCTAGAGGACTACGTCCTTATTAAATTTGATGGATGGATGGAATCCCTATATCCGGTTGCCAGAGATTTTGACTAGGGAAGGTTATATAGATTATCCAAGATGATGATCTGGGTACATGACGTTGTGAAGATGGTGGATGAATTCTGGAATGGGGCCAGAGATATTGAGAAAAATTAGAGGTTGTTCGTAGTCAATGGGATAGTATTAAAGACATAGATGAAGAAGGCATAAGCCAGGTGTTGGAGACATTCAAAAATAGTAAGGAACAATAAGGTTCTCCAGAGTCTAGAGAATTCCACCAACCATGTATCAGTTGTATTCTTTACTCTTTGGGGCTGCAAGCTTCTGGATCCCAGAGTCCTAGATCGAATATTTTTGAATTCTTTAAAGTGAGTCGTCTCCCGATTCCCAAAGCTGACTGGTCACTTTCAAAGTAGTGAGTAAGAATGTCAGAGGGTGGGTGACTCTAGCAAGGCATGTCAGCTCGACAAGAAGGTTCTGACAGGTGGTCTCCCCAAGGCGCCACTCCAACATAGCACTGGCACATCGGAGATAGGGAGCCAGTTTTTCATTAATGAGGCATGTATCCTTGATCCCTGGGGGATCGGATTTCTTTTTTTTTTACCTCCAGGTCTCTTCTTAAGGCCAATTCTTCCACTCCTCCTTTCTTGTCTTATTCTTCTAACATGTTAGACCTTTTCCATCTCAAGGTCTTTATAGCATGGCGCAGGTAGTACCGGCCACTAGAAACTGTATTATATTGTTTGAAGTGTAAATTAAGTTAGGTTAAGATTAGGGTAAACTTGTGTATAAATAATAAGTGTAACCTCATTCCAAGGGTCTGCAAAATTGATGATTTTGCAGTCCATAGCTATAGCACTTTCAATTTTTTAGCTCTTAGTTGTAGAGCTCAATGCTCCTTAGTGGTTAGAAGTTCTCAGTAGTTAGATGCTCCCTTGGAGCTGCCATTATTATATGCACCATTGCTGGCTAGAAACATGTTAATGAAGAAGGAAGGATTCTCTCAATGATGTTGTTAGCATTTTGATCTCTGGATTAACACCCCTTTTTGTGTTGTATGTTCCTTATGTCCCTTGCTCTAATGTTTTAAGTAGATTAAAGACCTTCTTTTTCCTCACTATTGGATAAGTATGAATTGTTGGTTCTATGTTTATTTAGTATTTAGTGTAGCATGTTAGAGCATGGTTGATGTTTTGAATGTTTTGCATAAACTATAAGTAGATGGAATATTTCTAACTTGGATGTATCTTTTGAATTTATTTGGTAACTAGTGAATGCTTGTAGGAAGCCTCACTTACCTAAACCCCCAGAGTAGATGAGTCGAGATAACCAGCTATCCCCCCGAACAAAATAGTCACATTCCCAAAAGAGCCCCCGCAATGTTGAGACCCAGCTTTTAGGTGCTTGAAGGCCCGAAGAATCTCATTTCTCTGGACAACCTTTATATTCGAATTTGGTTGGTACTCTGATGCTTGGTGAAAACTTACATCTGTTGGCAGACCCAGTCACAAAGGCCCGTCAACACATTTGATATGCACAAGGATCTTATAAGAAGTGTATGGTATGAATTACTTGTATTTATGGATTTGAACCTTTGACAGTAATTTGTTTCCTTGTTCTGCATTTTTAGTAAACATATTTCCCATTGGATAAAGAAATGATTAGGAATTAGTATCTCTATGCTGATGCATGTCTCGTTGGGTTTGGCTATATTCTGCAAAGTTAAATCAAAACCATTTGAAAATATTTTGGGTTTTGTAGTTATAGATTGTATGTCCTACATGGTAATGGAGAGTCAATGAATGTGTGGTTAACATTTAGTAATTTATTACCATTATCTGTTGTTTAAATCTAGAGTTTTAAGGAGTGGTGAAGAGTTGATTATCTATCTGGATTAGGTGTACCTACATTGGTTTTGCAGAGCCATAAGTGCAGAGGGAAATCTTGTCCCTATAGTTTGTCCAATTTCCTTAAAAATCTTCCCATATTTGGAGCTAACCACTGTTAAAATAAATCTCAAGGTATATTGGTAGCTTTCAAAGCATAAAAATTTTTAAACACCAAAAAATTCTAGTACCATCTATCCACTAATAATAATCATACATAGCAAAGGTCTACCCCTGAACTATCCCAGAATTCTTAGAATGGGTAAAAGTACAAACCTGTGTCACAATTTTATAAAGGAAAAGGACCAGAAAATGGAAACTATTCAACTTTATTGACACAAAAGTGGAATTTGTATTTATAATTTGAGGATGATGTAAACTGATGAAATGTGTAAAAATGGATGAAGTTTATGCCTATAATTTATTAAAAAAAATTGAACAAGAATTGACATAGTTTTTAATTTTTGAAGTTTATTTTTCAATTGTTGAAAACTGTTGGAAATCTGGGGTCTAGTTCCCACCAAACAAGTATATGCAAATAATCTATTTTTCCTCTGATTTCAAAATATGTTATAGATAAAATGTATAGCTTGTGCAAAAAAGAAGAAATATTGGTTTTCAATGTATATTTTCTCCTTTATCCACACTCTAGTGCACCCTCTATAAAGGGTTTTGTGAAGAACACTGGGTGCTTTTCCTATAGGCAACTGGGACATTTTGTATTCCATTGTCCTAAATGCTCAAAATTCACTAATAATCAGAATCAGGAAGACTCAGAACTAACTATAGGTGATTCTTTCTATGAGGTCTACCCTAGGCTGTCGTAGCTTAACATTGATTTTATTTACTACACTCTTTAGTTGATACCAATTATTAGATACTTGGACTTATAGAACATATGTTATTATTTGAGAATATGTTAGATCCCATGCAGTGTTTATTCAACATTTTTATGATGATGTAAATCTACTTATGTGATGCCTTATGTTAGTTAAATTAGATTACTTCTACGATTAAGTTTTGATAATGCAGTATTATAGATACATATGTTAGATGTTAGCAGGATGCAAATTGATTTATAAATTCATGTTTATGCATATTTGGATGAAATGCAAATTTTTATTTAAATTTGAGATGAATAATTATATAATGCAAAGTGCTAGTGAATATATGATTAATTTATATCATTTATCATACTATGTTTGATATGGTGATTTCTTGGAGTAATGATGTTTGCAATGAGTGTGCATGAAATTGACCATGGTTCTAAAATGGGGAATCAGGAATGGACCTATATAAATTATGTAATGCAAAGGTTCTATCTAGATAAAGAAACATGAACCTCATGGTTATGTGATTTATTAATAAATGTAGTATGCATGATTGTATTTAAATTTAATTTTGTAAATGTGCATTTAGTCAAGCCTTATGTGTTATTTATGTTGTGTCACTTGACACATGTGTGTTTAATGTATTTGTATGGCTATTAAATGTGACTAGGGTAGGTATGACACTAACCAAGGGGTTAACCTGTAGAGTACCCATGCTTACCCCAGGGTTGGGAGATATCAAATTGAGTCAAGTTAGTTCAATTTCATAGTTTAACTTCAGGTGAAGTTTAAGAGGGTCAAATAAGCTTCCAAAATGTAGTAAGGGTAAAATATAACCACCCCACTTGGTACGCTAGGGGTTAGGGGTCAATTTTATCTCATTAATAATCCCATAACTAATTTATGAAACCTCCAAAATATCCCATTTAGAAAGTGGCAAAAATCATAGTTTACGAAATTTGGTCAAGTCATTTATTCCTTCCCATGTGAGGCTTTAACTCCATTTGTGAGGGATAATTCAAGTGGGAAGATGGGATGGACTTGAGTCACTTCCTCATTAATGAATAACAAATATTTGTAAAATAAAAGGATTTTTAGGGGGGTTTGGTAGGAAAGATAGGATTGTTCACCCACTCTCTATTCTTAGAGACCTATATTTTTTGAAGGAGATTTGGAGAAGAAAGGGATCATAAAGTGGAAAAAACTTCTCAACATCACACATTTGCCTTATGCTTGGACTTTAGATTGGTTTTCTTCCTTGAGTAACTTAGTGTAAATTTTTAGTATGTTTTAGGGAAATCTTGGTTGATTATGCATGGTGTCTTATGTATTGTTGTTGTAATCCCCATTTATGTTCATGGGAGTCATTTTTATTGTTTTTTTTAATTTGTGCTTTGAGTTTGTTAAGGGAGTCTTCAAGGCACACTCACCCTTGGGAGGGAAGAGTAACCTTGAAGGGGTGAAAGGTTAGAGATAACCCTTGTAGTGTAGAGTCTCCCATGTGTGGAGGGATAAAGATGTGTGTTTTGATCCCCATGATGTCAAGCTTGCCTAGGGGAATTTGGTTTCCATAAGGAGAAATTTTATGGCTTGAATCCATGGTTCTAATGTGTGAGGAGAAGAGATATTGGAAGTTATTCTTAAGCTCATATGTGACATTTGTTCTTGTTTTTATTTTCTCCTCCTTAAGAGTATGGTCCACTTTCACCCCAATGTCATAGGTCTATTGGGGACCTTCGTAAAGCCCTGGGTATGGGTGCTTTTCTTTATATCCTTTTTGTAAGATTTGTGACTGTTATTGTTTGTTTGTCACTTGTTTCATTTCTATTTCCTGAAGCTCAGGGGTGGCCTTATAAAGGCTTAGGTTGGGAGGTGAGACTCCATGGTCAACCCATTAGTTTTATGAAGGATTAACTTGGATCTCTTGGAAGGCTTAAGTTGAAGTTATTGTTGATTCACAACTTGGTAGTTTTTCTATCATATTTACTCCCAAGGTGATGTTATTTTAAAAAAAATCTTTGTAAACTTTGAATTTGAGAGCATAAACAAGTTGAGAAGTGGTATTTGGATTTATTATTAAGTTGAAGGTAATAAGAGAAATTTGTTTTACTCCTTGAAATATTAGTGTTGATGAAGTTATATGCATTCTTGTTGTATTATAAGAAATAGGAAATTAACTTGCAGTATGAAGAGATGATTATTTAGCTATTCAATTTAAAGTATAATCCCTAAAAAGGAAAGTTATGAGTTTATATTCATATTTTACTAAATTATAGAGATACTACTATGGTCATTATTTCTCTAAGATTAGAACCTCTAGTTGCTAAAAATATCATAATCTTTCTATAAATGAAAGAAACTAAATCAATTATTCATTTATTTTACCTCTTGATTAAAACATCCTTATGGTTGTTTAAACAAGATTTTGATGCATCTCTATTTATATACTTTTATAATATTAATTATATATGACTATATATACATGATTATTATTATCAAATTTTAATACATAAAAGAACTTAAGATTTCATCATTGGAACCTAAATTATATATATAATATTAATTATATGTGGCAAAATATAGAATTAATATTATCAATATATGAATTAAAGTTACATTAAAAAAACACAATTAATTGATACTTTATATATATTTATATACATATATGATAGTAATAAATAAACACACACACACACACACACATGTCATGCCCCGCTAAGGAACCCAAGTGGAAAAGCAAAGTAACAACTAAGAGATGTGAATATTATTTTTTCAATGAAATATTAAAACTAATATAAGTCCTCACAAATTCCCTAACACAATTATTCAAGCAACATAATCTAACCTATTCATTTACCCATTAAGGCATTGATTGATTAATATAAGTTTACCAATTCATTTCTTTACTTTTAACATTAAGTTACAGGGATAATCTTACCACCACTCATAATATTTTAACATGCATCTATGTGAGTTATCCTTTACTAAACTTATGTAATTATTTACACTATTCATTTAAGCATTCAAGTGAGAGATAAACATTCAATAGATAAGAAATACCCTATATACTATATTATTCCATACACATTTGAGGTACATAGTAAACATAAACCAATATTGAATTCTATAGCTATCTTATACATTGATTCATTAATTCATAATAATTTTCCACAACCTTACATCAAGACAAAGTGAATTCATTCATAAATGCATTATTTCATACTAAGTCTAAGATCATTTCTTGGATACCAAAAAGTAATAAAAGATACATGAACAAATACCCTAAACAATTATCTTTTCATATTGATAACATACAATATTTTCCCTTTCCTTTTTACCTAGATATACCCATTCCCTTATACATTAATTTTATTTACAATGATATACATCATATCCTTAGATAAAATTATTTCCTTACAAGAGATTACTATTACAAGAATACAAATGCATAAGTACATCTTTACATATATAATAATAAGTCTTCAGAACTGAAAATATGGAAGGAACAGAATCCAGGAAATCCATCACAACATGAACAGTACCTTGATATCATAAATATTAACCACCCTACCACGTGGATCCTAAAATATTCCACTCCCCCATGCTAGGAGATATAGACCAAGGTCTACACAAGAAGGTAACAACTAGGTTACTCCTAAGCTAATGATAGCCCTTCCCAACACATAACACAATTGAAAACACAAGAAGATCAAAAGGAACACAAAGGACATAATCAACATTGGTAGGAACTCTAAGCTACAAGCTAGGGTAAATTTCATCGCATAACCCTCACCCCTTGGGTTACCCTAGTACTAGCCACTCTTGGCCCCAACACCCAAGTAGGCACATGCAGAACCAAACACCTTTCATGAGGACAAGGTTGTTTGATCATGCCATCACAAAGGAACCTTCTCCCACTCACATCCTTAGTCTTTACTAGCACTAGAGGCATGGGTGAGTCACAATTAATCTTGATTAGTGTGTATTTATCCCCATTCCCAGTTAATTTTTTTAGGTTATCACTTGATTACATAACTCATTAATGGGTTACCCTGGTACTAGCCACTTAGGGAACCGACCCCTCACTGAGAGCCACTCACCTAGTATCTTTAGGTTCCCTACCCAAACAAGTTTCAAAATAATATAATAAATCCACATCATAATATATAGGAAGACATAACAATGTCACAACATCAAACAATTGAGTTTAGGAAAGCACTAGTTGTCCTGAATCCTCTAGACAACCCTAAACCACAATTAGGTATACAGAAGGATAAAACAAATCCACATTGCATCAAATGCATAAAAATAGATTCACAAAAACATAATTAAATTAAGTACCTCATATGAACATAAATCACAGCATCATAACATCATTGGGTTGGGTTTAGGAGATTATTGACTTCCTTAGTCTTCTAGACAATCCTAAAACCTAATCTGGCACTCAAGGTGATAAAAAAAACATAGGAAGACATAAAAATGTACCATTCATAATAAACATAAAAATTTGTACAAAACTATATAACCAGTGCCTCTGATACCAACTCAAATCACAAAATATCATAACAAGATCATGTTGTTGAAAACATGTCAATTCCTAAAATTTGGGCAAGTCTGAAATTTCCTATAAACTTTGTAATATAGAATCTTTATTTGAACTCCTAGGATGCTGAAACCACTCTTAAAAATCTTGAAAGTATTACATAAAATGTAACTTAAAGTATAAGAAATTAAGAGTATGTACTAAGAAATTAAGAGTATGTAGCTTATACTTAAATGTTACATTTTATGTTTTGCCCTGAGACTTAAATTAGACTGAGAGCACTAAACTGACCTAGATCCTATGCATAAAAAATGTACCATGCAAGATGAAAAATCCTAATTCATGACATAAAGAATCAATTAGGTCACTTCCGTGATCAATACAACCTCTCAACCAACCAAAAACACCTAAATACCTCATAAACCCTAATTTCTGGCACTTGGCCCTCCAGCTGCGCAGTTGCATTCCTTTTCTGTGCAATTGCTCATGATTTGAGAAATTGGTGATGAATTATGTGCAATTGGTAACTTGTGTGCTTGGTAAACCTATGCACTTGGTCATGGTTTCTGCGCAGTTGGTCCCAGAACTGCACAGTTCGTGAAAACTGAGAAAAAAACTAAAGAGCAACATCTGGATTGCTCTTGTGGGATGAACTGGGAAAACTGGGGGCACTTGGAGAAAAATTAGAAGAAGGCCCATTTGATATCTCCTCATTTTACTCCCAAAAAACCCATCAAACCTACTCCAACCCCAAGATCCAACTAGAAACTTCTCCAGGAACAGACATGGGTATCAAGGAAAAACATTAGAGAAACTAAAAAGAATGGCAGTGGAATGAAAAACAACCAATTCCTGAGTACTCTAATGACCCAAAACAAATGTGTATACTTAAGTAAAAGAATCACAAAGGATTACAAAAATTTATATAATGAAAGAAATAATTCATGAAGGAAATACATGTATTTCTCATTGATAAAAGTAATCTCCAAAGTGTGCTGACACAACTCCCAAGATAGGAACTAGCTTGTCCTAGTCCAATTTAGGTTCATAATTCCAATTTAGGACCTTCCAAAGTCAATAGAAACTCTGTCTAAGACCTCTCCCAACTCTTATCAAAGAGTTACAATTGTTATGTTTTCACCTTGGATGACAACTATCTTAATTGTGTCACAATGCTCTCAAAGGCTTGAAGAAACTAACACAAGTTTCTCCATACCAATACTCTCCATGCTAAAAGGGTAATTTAGGCACTTTTGATGTCCTTTCCACATCCTAACAACTCAAAATCCATAAGTTTTTCCACTCCAAGTAGTCAAGTTCGCATCTTGTCTTCAAACTGTCCAATTAGGCCTAATGGCTCAACTAGCCCTATCCAGAGGGTTTTTCTGGAATAAATTAAAAAAATCACACACAAAACCTAAAAATATTTAGGGATATAGATACCATTTTTTAATACCTAAAGGATTTCTAAGGCCTTAGGTCCCCAACTCATCCGTACAACACTGTCTTAGAAAGTAGGACTTTTAGGCCTATTTTGGGGCATTACAAGCAATGGTTTGATTTCTCCTCACAATAAATCTAGTTGGATTGGCACAACTCTAAACTAAAACCTAGGGACTCATAAGACCCTAACAACACTCTAATATCACTTTTTTCAATCCTCCATCTCACTCCCTTGTCTCTACAATGGGTTTCTAACCTCTCATGCACCTAACTAGGTTGTCCTAACTCGCATAGGGCATGAGTTTAAAAATAGCTCCACTCATCTCCTAAACTCCTACCACTATATATAGAATTTAAAAAGGCTCTACTGAGAGATTCATCCACTTTTTCAAGGTTTTAGTAGTTGAATCTCAATTAGAAGCCATGAAAGCAAAAATTGGCGAAAAGACACCAGCAGACTACCTAGTTTACTATTATTTTCCTACCACTTGAAGAATAACTCAAAAAAAAATTCTCTCTAAATATAAAATTCTTGTATCACTTCAAACTACATTCATACATAGTTAACTCTTGAGATCTAATCCATTTCAACACCATTAACATGCAAAATAGTAGTATGTGCACTATATACAGGGAACTCTTCTTTCTTACTCACAAAAACTTGATTACAATCACTCTACCTCAGGATTCAAGCCTAAGAGTGTCTTAGATGCCATTCTCCACCATTCTAGGCCATTTAAAATAATTTCCCACTCCTACATTTGTGGGAATCCTATGTTTCCGAGTTGCATGCAACATTTGCAATTTCTTGCAAATCTTGTCATGACAACTTTTGGCATCTTTTGCATTAACTATGCAAACTAGAATCTAGGGCCTCTAGGATAATTAGTTTGATGAAATAACCTATTTTAATGACCTTAAGTCATCTTTTCCATCCTTCATTAGTCTAGAACACATTTTGAACCCAAATTCCAACTTTAGGCCAACTAGGCCTAAACTAACGAAAACAACTAACAATGACTAATTGGTGACCTTAGTCCTAAAAATAACTCACCTAGTCCACATGAACTACTAAGGCCTCAAAGAAAACACACATATCTGACTTGGCTAAGTTTAGATAGAAGCAAAAAACTTCTAAGTCTTGAGGATTGCCTAGGTGCTCCTGCACCATTCTCCCCTAAACAAAAGACTTTAATCCACCCTTTGATTGAGTAAGTTGGTGTCAAATCCCAACTTATTAAACTCACTTTCCTTGATCCATACTACATCTACATCAGATTTTCCTTTCCATTTGATCAAGTGTTCTTTATACTCCTTCTTCCTGGTCTTCTTGTAAACTCTAGAATCCAGTATGCTCTCAGCTTGTTTGAATGGTGTAGATGGAAAGTGCAGCTCTTCAACCTCTTGTATGAATTCATTCAGAATCTGATTAGCATTAGGGATTGGTCCTTTGTATAGTACCAAGTTTTCAACATTGAAGACTAGTGATAAACCCAAATCCTCTGGAAGTTCCACCTTGTAAGCATTGGCTCCATACTTGTCTAGGATGACACATGGACCAATTCTCCTCATCTAAAGCTTGTGAGGTGTTCCTTTATGAAGTATAGCTTTATTGAGATGAAACATCACTAGATCTCCAATATTTAATTGGACATCCCTTCTTATCTCATCCACTTTGGTCTTGATCTTCTTTGTATTTTTAGTGAGAGTCTTCCTGACTGTGTCATGGAATTCTTTCATAGCATATGAAAAATCCTCAGCATATCCACTAACTTTAGCTCCATCTTTAAGGTCTCTGAGTTCATGACTACCTCTAGGATGGATGCCATATACAATCTCAAAAGGGATTTTCCCTATGGTTTTGTTAACAATGTCATTATAAGCATAGTCTACTTGTGCAATGAGTTGGTCCCATGTTTGACCATACTCCTTTGTCAAAAACCTTAGGAGATTACCAAGGTTCCTATTTACTACCTCTTTCTGACCATCTGACTGAGGATGGTAGGCAGATCCAAATGATAAGTTGGTGCCCAACTTCTACCAAAGAGTCTGTGGCTCATAAACTTGGTGTCTTTGTCAGACACAATACTTAGTGGTAAACCATGAATCCTAACAACCTCCTTAAAGAATATAGAAGCTATTTGAATAGCGTCATTCATTGTCTTGCATGGTACAAAGTGATCCATCTTACTAAATTTGTCTACAATGACATAGACACTATATGTTCCTTGTCTAGTCTTGGGTAGACCTACCAAAAAATCCATACTTAGGCATTCCCATGACTTGGTTGGAATGGGTAAGGGCTGATATAGGCCTACATTTGTAGATGTTCCTTTTTCCTTCTGACATATAACACATCCTTCAACATATCTCTTCACATCCAAGTTCATCTTGGGCCAAAAATAGAATCTTTGGACTAGCTCCTGAGTTTTATTAATCCTAAAATGGCCAGTAAGTACACCATTGTGTTTCTCTTGTATGAGATTCATTCTTATTGAACCTTTAGGGACACACAACTGACCCCCTTTAAACAAAAGACCAGACTGCAAAGTGTGTTTAGAGTATTGACTATGAAATTAGTTTTTATACTCTTGACATACCTTGTAGATGTCAGCAAAGTCCTCATCTCCTTCATACATGTCCTTGAAGTTGTCAATCCCCATACTCTACAGTTGAATCTCCTGAATGGTCAATGCTCTTCTACTCAAAGCATCTGCAACTTTATTTTGCATCCCTTTCTTGTGTTTGATTTTGAATGTATATGCTTTTAGGTATTCAACCCACTTCATGTGCTTATGACTCAATTTGTCTTATGAGTTCAAGAAACTCAATACTTGGTTGTCAGAATAGACTATAAGCTCCTTTGGAAATAGGTAATTCCTCCATTTTCTCAATGAGTGGATCAAATCATACATCTCTAGGTCATAAGAATAATATCTCTTCTTAGATTCACTCAACTTCTATGAATGGAAGGCCACTGGTCTTCCCTCCTAACTTAGGACTGCTCCAATTGCCACATTATTGGCATCACACTCCACTGTGAACAATTTTTCAAAGCTTGACAATACTAAAATTGGTTGAGTTTCTATCTTCTTTTTCAGTAGTTCAAAGCCACTATTAGCTTTCTCATTCCAAACAAACTTGGTCTTCATACCTCCCTTAATTGTATCTAACATAGGAGCACATATTGCACTAAATTTTTTAATAAACTTTCTATAGTATTGTACAAGACCATGAAAGATCCTTACCTCAGTGCTTGTCCTTGTAGCAGGCCAGTTGATGATGGCCTCAACCTTGCTTGGATCCATCTTTAAGTTACCTTGTGATAGTACAAAACCAAGATACACTAGCTCTGTCTTGATGAATTCACACTTTTCTAAGTTGATCATCAACTTCTACTCCTGCAGCTTCTTAAATACCAATTCCAAGTGCTTGAGGTTCTCTTATCTTGTTCTACTAAAGATGAGTATGTCATCCAAGTACACTACTACAAACTTCCCAATGTATTCTTTCAGTACCTAATTCATCAGCCTCATGAAAGTTGATGGGGAATTTGATAGGCCAAATGAAATGACTAGCCATTCATATAATCCTTTAGTAGTTTTGAAGGCTTTCTTCCACTCATCCCCTTCATTCACCCTTATTTTATGGTATCCATGTTTTAAGTCTATCTTTGAGAAGTATCTAGCCCCTCCTAGATAGTCCATTAGGTCTTCTATCCTAGGGATACAAAACCTATACCTAATGGTAATCCTATTGATTTCTCTGGATTTTGTACATAACCTCCAGGTTCCCCCTTTCTTAGGTGCTAAGACTATGGGTATGACACAAGGGATAACGCTCTTTCTTATAAGACCTTGTTCTAAAAATTCTTGAACTTCCCTAGCTATCTCTTCATTTTGTTGGGGATTCATTTTATAGGTTGCCTTATTGGGTAGGGTAACTCCAAGGACTAGGTCCATTTGGTGGCTTACTCACCTCTTAGGTGGTAAGGTGGTTGGATGTCCATCACTCACTATCCCTTGATACTTTACTAGCAGCTCTTGAACTTCTTTGGGTAACTCTATCTTCTTCTCTGATTTCTCTACAACTTCCTTTGGTTTCAACACCAGTGCAAAGACGATTCATTCTCCTTCATCTAGATTCTCTAAGAACTCCTTTTCACCCACCATAAGAACATTTGGAACAGTATACTTTACTTCTCCATCTTCCAACAATGACTGAATCTTGTATGTCACATTGTCTTTCTTGAAAGTGTAGGAGTTTTTCACTCCATTATGCATAGCCATTCAGTCAAATTTCCATGCTCTTCCTAGGAGAAAGTGACATGCATCCATAGGTAAGACATCACATAAAAATTTATCTTTATATCTCCCAATGGAGAATTCCACCCAAGCTTGTTCATTAACTAGGACATGTTGTCCTTTGTTAAGCCATGTAACTTTATAAGGATTGGTGTGGGGTATCCTTGTCATGTTTATCTTACTGACTACCTCCTCTAAACCTATGTTTTCAGTTGATCCTAATTCTATGATGACTCTACACTCCTTTCCCATCATTTTACACTTCACTCTACAGAGTGCTCTCCTCTAACTTCTTTCTTCCTTGACTGGTTCTTTTATGAGAGTTCTCCTCATCATAAGGTTTTATCCCTCCTTTGATTCCAATGGGACTTCAGGGTTCTTATTCCCATTTGTCTCTTCATGAACATAGTTCACTCTTTTGTCACCTCCTTGTGAAGAAATCCCTTCTTTGGAGACCTATATTCTGGATGCCCCCAACTGGTTACAATGATAGCACTTCATATTGGAAAAATAGTTGCCTCTCCCTTGGCTACTTCCTCTTCCTCTATTGTTTGATTTCCTTCCTCTTGTTGAACTTCCCCTATTGAAGTTCCCTTCATTCTATTCAGTAAGCTTAGTCTCTGATTTTCCTTTGGATTCAGAGCTTCTTCCTCCATATCCACTTCTTTGTCCTGTAGCATCTCTTCCTCTACCTCTTCCTCTTGAAGTATTGGAATTTTGTTTCTTCTTCAACTTATCATCCACCTTGATAGAAATTTGGTGGCACTTCTGATCTTTATCTAGATTCAAAAGGATCATCTCATCTTGAATGGTCCATTTGAGGCCATTAAGATACCTTGCAACTTTCACTTTCTCATATTCTACTATCCTTGACCTCATACAAAGTCTTTGGAAGTCTTCAGTGTAAGAGTTAACATCTAGGTCCTTCTTCCTTAGACCTTGTCTTCTCTTATGGAGTTGGATTTCATAATCCTCGGGGATGTAATCCTCTCTTACTTTTTCTACCATAGCTCTCCATGAAGCAATAGGATTCTTCCCATCCTTCTCTCATATTGGATGAATTTCCACCAAGTGAGTGCTGATCCTCTCAATATTTATTTAGAATCCTTCACCTTTTGAGCCTCAGTGATTCCATCACACTCAAAATTGTTTTCTAAGCCCTCTATCCAATCAAGAGACACTTCTAGTTGCATTTTTCCACTAAAAATGGGAACTTCTTCCAATGCTTTTCCACTCATAGCTTTTAGAGATTTCAAGAATGATTCTTGTTCATTGAAATGGATAGCCTTAGGGACTTCATCTTCAATGGCAAGGTATTTTCTTTTCCCTTCAACCTTATCTAACACTTCATCTACCTTCACATCAACTTCATCAACTTTTTGTTCAAGTTGAGCCAATCTATCTCAGAGTAACCTATTCCCCTCCTCTTGTTCATCCACCTTCTTTTCTAATTCAGCATTACTCACCATTTTTGACTCTCCAATGGATTCCTCTGGTTGTAACATTAACCACAAGCCTGATCAAAGAGGCTCTGATACCAATCTGATAGAAGTAATCTCCAAAGTGTTCTCACACAACTCCCAAGACAGGACCTATCTTGTCCTAGTCCAATTTAGGTTCCTAATTAAAATTTAGGACCTTCCAAATTCAATAGAAACTCTCTCTAAGACTTCTCCCAACTCTTATCAAAGAGTTACAATTTTTGTGTTTTCACCTTGGATGACAACTATCTTAATTGTGTCACAATGCTCTCAAAGGCTTGAAGAAACAAACACAAATTTTTCCATACCAATAATCTCCATGCTACAAGGGTAATGTATGAACTTGTTATGTCCTTTCCACATCCAAACAACTCAAAATCCATAAGTTTTTCCACTCCAAGTAGTAAAGTTCACAACTTGTCTTCAAACTGTCCAATTAGGCCTTACAGCTCAATTAGCCCTATCCAGAAGGTTTTTCTGGAATGACTTGCAAAACTCATACACAACCCCCAAAAATATTTAGGAATTCAAATACCATTTTTTAAGAACTAAAATATTTCTAATCTCTTGAGTCCCCAACTCATCTGTACAACACTGTCCTAGAAAGTAAGGCTTTTAGGCCTATTTTGGTGTATTACAAGCAATGGTCTGATTTATCCTCACTAATCAATCTAGTTGGATTGGCATAGCTTCAAACTTGAATCTAGGGACTCATAAGACCCTAAAAAAACTTTGACATCACCTGGTTCAATCCTCCATCTCACTCCCTTGTCTCTGCAATGGGTTTCTAACCTCTCATGCACCTAACCAAGCTATCCTAACTCACATAGGGCATGAGTTTAAAAATAGCTCCACTCATCTCCTAAACTCCTACCACTATATATAGAATTTACAAAGGCTCTACTATGAGATTCATCCACTTTTTAAAGGTTTCCATGGTTGAATCTCAAGTGGGAGCCATGAAAGAAAAAACTGGCTAAAAGACACCACCAGACTACCTAGTTTACTATTATTTCCCTACCACTCGAAGACTAACTCAAAACAACTTTCTCTCTAAATAGAAAAGTATTGTATCACTCCACACTACATGAATCCATATTTAACTCTTGAGATCTAATCCATTACAACACCATTAACATACAAAATAGTAGTCTGTGCACTGTATACAAGGAACTCTTCTTTCTTACTCACAAAAACCTGATTACAATCATTCTACCTTGGGATTTGAGCCTGAGAGTGTCTTAGGTGCCATTATCCACCATTATAGGCCATTTTAAATGAATTTCCACTCCTACATTTTTGGGTATCCTATGTTGCCGTGTTGCATGCAACATTTGCAATTTCTTGCAAATGTTGTCATGACAACTTTTGACATCTTTTGCATTAGCTATGCAAACTAGAATCTAGGTCCCCTAGGCTATTTAGTTCAATGAACTAACCAAATTTAATGACCTTAAGAAATATTTTCCATCCTTCATGGTTCTAGAACACATTTTGAACCCAA
Source organism: Thuja plicata (assembly GCA_018584345.1). NCBI lineage: Eukaryota > Viridiplantae > Streptophyta > Pinopsida > Cupressales > Cupressaceae > Thuja > Thuja plicata. The sequence goes on from MU227658.1 coordinate 931,350, forward strand.
ATCCCAACTTTAGACCAACTAGGCCTAAACTAACAAAAACAACTAACAATGACTAATTGGTGACCTTAGTCCTAACACTAACTCACCTAGTCCACATGAACTACTAAGGCCTCAAAGAAAAAACAAATCTCTGCCTTGTTTAAGGCTAGATGCAAGGAAAAAAATTCTAAGGCTTGAGGATTACCTAGGTGCTCCTACACCACTCGCATATAAATATTTGATCATTTTCCAAGAGATCACTAAAACAATAACCACATTTTCATTTTGATTAAAACACAAGAAGACAATCACACACCATATCAGCCAGATAGAACAAGCACATTATTTTCAATATTGAAATCAAACATTCAACATGGAGAGTTTATTCCAGGATGAAGCCTACTTGTGATCCTGCGGAGAAAACTTGACTATGACTCTTTAGAGATTCCAGCAAGATTTAATTCTCCACATAATCCAATCCTCCCAATCCTTCTATAAATCACTCATCCAATCTAATTTCCTCACAAAATAACTCACACTTCACCAAAAATATCAATACCTCTCTCTACTTAAGCCTATACAAATTTGAGTCCCCCCTCCTCTGAGAATTCCTCCCATATGTATCTTACAGGAGTGGTTGCACAGGAAAATCCTATTGGATTAGGCTGAAAGCTAATCTCCCAAGAACACCTGCATGCAAACCTGTCACATGGAAGAAACAAGAAACAGACAGAAGAGAAGAAAGCTATGGCGGCCAAAAATCCAGAGACATGATATCCATGTTGAAACAATAAATTTCTATTATCAACAAAAGAAATACAATACAATCTCCTTACTAAAATACAAAGCGGTGAATCCTTATAAAAGGATACCAAAACCCTAAAGGGAAAACCCTAAAAGTGATGCCTAAGTTTAACTTAAGCATAGAGTATAATAGACTAATAATTAAATGATTTAATTATTAGCTATAATATGACTACTCTAACACCCCCCCTTAAGTGTAACTTAGGGAGAAGCTAAACAACTAAGGACTAAAGGATGCATGAAAAAAAAATACATGAAAAGATCTATGGGTCCCGGCAACTAGGCCTGATCAGGTACCCAAGTACAAGAAATAAACTAGATGAAGGAAACTGAGCCTTTAGTCTAGGGAAAGTCCCAAAGAGATGAACAAAAAAGAGCAAGAAGCATCTTTGAAGCATGAAGCTGTAAACTCTATCAGAAGAAACTGCTAGAACCCCCACTAAAGTGCATGACCAGGTAGAGAAGACAAAGTCTGAAGAGATGATGAATCAAACCAATGAAGCAATAGAACTAACAGGTGAACCCCCCCATAATGCTGAACACGGAGAGGTGACAAGAACACTAAAATGCAATACCAAAAACATCTGTAGAAAGTAAAATCAGGAACACCAATAGTGCAACAAAAGTACAAGTACAGGATAAAGGGCGGTGTCACCGACACACAACATGGGTTAATGTCATGGAAGGTACGCTCACTTGACAAAGGTGCATGAGCACAAAATGGCATAACATCATAACCCCCCATGGCACTTTATAACTGAGTGCAAGTACAACACACACAAGGTGGTCAAAATCCCAGAAATACACAAGTAGACACTTTATCTTAGTGCATTTATAGAAAAAATATGCAACAAAAGAGATACAACAAGCTTAGAAGTCAGAAAGAAGAGTGAGCCAGAAGAACAGTAGAAGAGATCCCAAGACCTGTAAAACCCAAGTAATCTGCCAGAGCTCAAAAAATTTCCAAACTCAGAGAAGAGATAACCTAGAGTAGAATCTTGAAAAAATACCCCTGTAACTAAAAACTACACTGAACCAGCTTTTCGATGATATCTAGTTTGCCAAAAAAAGATTCCAGATGAGCAAGATAGGGCTCCCGAAAGGCAAAAACAAATATCAGACTTCAATAATAAAAATATCTATCAAAATGGTAAAACCCAAAACCCCAACCTCTATCATCAGAAAGTACTCAGAAAGAGCTTTCCGACAGTATATGGAAGTCAGAAAAAGACCCCCGTATGCTCAAGATAGAGAAAAAATAGTCTGGGGAGACAAAAAGGCCACAAAAATAAAATTTAAGCCCCTGAGGCTACAAAAAATCTGGCCCTCGGTCTCATGGCCCATGCAGGGGCTAAATTGGAGCCCCTAGTCACTGATAGGACCGCTGCAGGGCTAAAAAAAGGTCTCAGGGCTTAAAACACCCGCCGGGCGATGGCGGTCGTGGGCGCCGGGCAGAGCAGAGGGGCTGCTGAGCGGGCGCAGCGATGGGGCTGGTGGCCGCAAAGGGCAGCGGGGGCCGTGGAGGGCGGTAGGGGCCGGAGGCTGGCGGTGGTATGGTTCTTGCAGGGTGGCGTGCAGGCCAGGGGCAGTGCGTGGGTGGGGCGTGGGCGGCGCACCCTAAAAACTGCCAAAAATGTCAAAAAAATATTAAAAAAATTTTTTTTCCTCAAAAAATGTACCCGTACGAGCGTAATAGGCCAAGAAATTTCTCCCAAACGCTTCTGTGTCTAAATCAGGTGAGTTTTATAGAGATTCTGGGGTTTTTGGGCTTTCCAGACAAAACCATGAGGTCAGTTTTGGTCTAAAGTGCTTAAAAAAAATAGAGACCCCTAGATACAATAAAAAACATTGAAAAACCTTTGAAACCCTCTATGTCTAGTACGCTTCAACAAAACACAAACAACAAGCAGCAAGCGAGCTCTAATACCATGTTGGATTAGGCTGAAAGTTAATCTCCCAAGAACACCTCAATTCAAACCTGTCACATGGAAGAAGCAAGAAACAGACAGAAGAAGAGAAAGCTATGGCGGCCAAAAAGCCAGAGACATGATATCTATGTTGAAAGAATAAATTTCTATTATCAACAAAAGGAATATAATACAATCTCCTTACTAAAATGCAAAGCGGTGAATCCTTATAAAAGGATATCGAAACCCTGAAGGGAAAACCCTAAAAGTGATGCCTAAGTTTAACTTAAGCGTAGAGTATAATAGACTAATAATTAAATAATTTAATTATTAGCTATAATATGACTACTCTAACAAATCCAAATGTTGCAAGAATCCATAACCAAAGGTCGGTTAATAGTTTAGAGCTACATTAGTTGATTAATTTATTCTGTAGTTGTAGGATATTCGTGAAGATAATTTACTATTATTCCATTTTAGAAAAAAATAAATGTAAATTAACTTTAGTACAAAGTATATATATTTACTAACTCTTAGTTTACTTTTTCTTTACCATAGCCAATAAGGAATTCCTCTCAAGGTAAATATTTAATAAGTTAATATGTAATTTAGCATTAACCATAACCTCTATAACAATATTGTTTAATAAATTATAAATACATATAATTATTTAATTATTATCTTGTACACACACACACATATAAAAGAAACACATGCACATGGATATACATATAAAAGAGGACATTGCAGATAGATGACCTGTAATGTCCCCGCCAGGGAACCCATAAGGAATCAGGTCTACGACTTAAAATTACAATTAACAAATTTTTTTTTTTTTTCTAACATTATAACTTAACATCATTACCATTTACAAAAACATTCCTTAAGGTTCCCTTAATGAATTCAATTACCATTATTAAATATTTCATTTTATTACTTAATCGAGCAAATTCTATTTCCATTTCAACTTCAGTTTACATTGATTCCATTTCACATCAAAACCAACTACATTAATGAACTAGTGGAATTAATTTTCCTTAC
>MU227658.1:938870-950849 GCA_018584345.1 Thuja plicata
GCCATTACATAACACATCTGATCTCTTTAAGTAATTTAACCTAAGATAATTTTAAACATTAATAATGAGCATCTCACATACAAGCATATAAGTCTATCAGGTGATTCTTTTAGCATTAAGGTCCTAAACTATCACTGACACACATGAAGATATAAAGGAACATATTTATGTAAATATTATTATTTCCCCTATTAAAATAAGAAATTATGGTGAGTTGTAAGAGGTTCGGTTTAAGCCACCATCTCGAGAAGGATCATTCTCGCATATAGCTCTTCCTAATTGCTAGTGAGCATAGCCAGGACTTGACAGGGTTGGAGGGGCATTACATGACCAGGATCGATACATCGTATGGACCTCAGCTATGTGAGTAACTAGGACTTCATCCTGAATCATGAAAAAACATCATATATATACACACACACAAAGCATGTATCATCATCATCATAATGAAGGTTAAAAACTTGAGCATTGGGTTAGTCTCTAATCAATACTAATAATAAATCAACATATTCATGAGAAATATCCCAAATCATTAAGTGAGATACAAGATTTATCAAAAGTAACCTTAATAAAAGAAAGTATAAATAATCACTTATATATCCATCAAGTACATATCATATAACATCCTAAATATATTCATAAAGGTCTTAAAGGTCCTTAATACATACATGGAGATAAATACATACAAAAATGATACCTTTAGACAATATGTCTGATATTAGAATCCTCAGGTACTAGCTTATGAAATCGTTACAAAAAAACTATAGGAATAGATCAAACAAGCATCATGGACAACTTAAGCAGTAAGAAAACATTGAAAGATCCTACTTCTTTCAAAAGCACAAATGAATCAACCATTTGGAGATGAGAGTAAGGAAGAAGATCTTAAATTCTCATTTTATGGAAAGGAATGTGTGATAGATTTAGAAAGATTGAAATAAATAGGAGAAAAGTAATAACCTTAAGATATGGAAGATCTAAAGAATGCTGTGTTCTGAGGTCTATACTTTGTTTCTAGAAAATATGAAGTATGATCCGAAACAAAAATGTAGAGACAAACAAAACCCAAAAATCATTTTCCGATCTGACACTGTCTTGATAAAGTCTCAACCTTGACCCCAAAATATCACCATTGACCCCAGAATCTTGACCTTGACCCCAAAATGTCACCCTTGACCCCAAAATCTTGACCTTGACCCCAAAATGTCACCCCTAACCCAATAATCTTGACCCTGACCTGCAAAGGTCCAACAAAAAATTTGTTCATGGATCTTGATAGTTTGCTGAAAAGGGTATCCATATTTGAGTTCAAATCCACAGTCCCGAACCTATACCTACAATAAAAAGAGATTTTTTTTTGGGGGGGGAGGGGTTTGCCTTGGTCAAACCCCGATTTTGGAATTAACCTTAAAATATAATTGAAATTGCATAGATGAAACAAAGTAAATGAACAAATTCACCTTGCTTGTAGAAGCCCTTCTGGCGGATTCAAATCCTTGAATCTACAAGTATGTATGCACCAAATGGATGTAGAATGTAGAATGTCTCAAATAAATTTCTTGTAAATCATCCACACCAATCTTGAATGGATCTTGGAAGATGAAGAGGCTTGGAGGAATGTGGATGGAGAAATCTTCAACAAGAGGGCTCCATAGAGCTTGAATCTTTCAATGGCCACCAATGGATCTCCTTGATGAAAATCAAGGATTGAATGATTGAATGCTTGAGAGTAGATTCTTTCTTCAAATATTTCTTCTTAGCTTTCACTTAGTTGAAGGTTCTTGCTTGATGATGGTTGCTTGTGGTTAGAGAGTCTTAGAGAAAATGGGAGGAGAAAGCTTCCTTTTATATAAATCTAGGGCACAATCTTCTAGAGAGGCCAACATAGGAGAATTAAATCCCCATTAGACTTATATCCTTATAAGAGGACCTATATTAAATATAATTTAGGAAACATTGTTTTGGAACCCAAAATAAATGACCTGGAAGTAGAAATTAAACTTTTTCAAAGATCGACATCCGCAAAATGTGAGATCCTAAAATTTGGACCTTGGGTCAAGGTCAAGGTTGACCTTGACCTAGGTCAGGGGTGAGGTCGACCTTGACATAGGTCAAGGGTGAGGTTGACCTTGATTTAGAAAGGTTGATTTTGACCCTAAGGTCAAAAATCTCAATTTTTAGTTTTGGATGTTAGAAACAGGCTGGAAAAATGGGAAATGGGGTAGAATAGGGGAAAGAGGCCAGATTCAAGTCAGAGACCCATTCAAGGTGCTTGAAATGACCCAAAACCACTTACTCAAAATGCTAAACTAGTCTACAATGGAAGTGCTTCCATTTTCCGACTATACATTTAGCCCCCACTTTAGCAAGAGTATGGACTCAATGCAAACTCTTGGTAAAGGAGATCATGAAGAAAAGATAATCTTATTGAAATCAAAAAGGGACAAAGGAATCCTTAAGCCCCTAGGGACATAAGTCTTTATCAACCCTAAGATCATGATAAGAGAGACATCACCGGTCAAAGAGAAAGAGAGAGAGAGGAGTGGTTAGTTCAGCTACGAAGATGTGTGTATCTCACTGTGAACCACAAAAGGGATAAGATGGCCCACCAAGAAAGCACTTGATAGTAACCCCATAAATTTTTGCACCTTCTAGTGGCTTTGTGCATGTATGTAGTGTGTCTTCTGACAGCTTTTATGAAGTATCCATGGATCCATATTCTTATATCAACATGGAATACATTTGTAAAATGCATATCTCTTAAGATTTAGCAACTTATGTATGTTACCTTCTAAGGATTTAGAATATTGAATTTTAATTGAATGTGTATCTCTTCAGGATTTAGAAACTTATGTGCATTACCTTTAGAGGATTTAGCATGCTGCAAAAGAAAATGTTAGAATAAAAATGCATAATATAAAATGAGGGAGGCCGTATATATGCCCCCTCTTTAAGATGGCAAAGTACATACTATTTTGACATGTTAAGGAAAGAAAAGAACCAAGATAAAGCCTTCTTCAACATCAAGACAATATCCATAGACAAAATCCATTCCAAGCCAAGAAGGTCATAGCTCCTATGAGGCCATGGAAGGGATGAATGCAAAGAGATATCATGCAAGAAGTGAAAAAGTAAACCTTGTGAGGGATAGCACAATATTTAGTTTCCAAGGTGAGAGATTTATCTAACATGGAAACCCAATGTCAAATAACAAAAATAGGTTATAATAAAGGATATAGATCCTCAATGCAAACCAAAATTTTCATGTATGATAGATATCACATAATAGATAGATACTGCTTAACCAAGGGAAAAGTGAATCCCGGTAAGACATAAAAGAAGGAGATGTCATACTTGCCCCCCAAGAATGGGAACACGGATGAAAGGGGACCTATTATATGGCTCACAATACTATTCAAGACAACAAGCCCCCAGAGATTAGGCTAACATTGTTTACATAATGTGGAGTTCCATAATAGGAGCATAAATGTTATTTAGAGAAAATAGGATTAAAATACAACTCATTGCCACATGATATATAAATAACTTTACTATTAATGAGTTGCCTAATATTATAATGTAAATCATGACATTCATTAGTAGAGTGATCATGAAATATATGATACAAACAAAAAGGAAGAGTCTTCAAGTGTGGACTATGTTTCTTTTTGCATTTAGGTCTAGCAATCATCTTAGCACGAAGGAGTTTAGGAAAAAGAACTTCTTGGTAAAATTCCTTCATAGGTTCATCATGTTTTGAAGTTTTATTTGAGATGTTGTTAATATTGATGTGTTGTTGAGATTAAATCCCAATCCATAAGAATGCTCATGCCCCCCATTCTGTAAGGGCATTTGAATTCCCTATTTATGCTTACCACATCCTTGACCATGGAATCCTTGTTTAAGTATTAAATGATAACCAGGACCATAATGAGAATCCATATCAAAAGAATTCGATGGAACTACAGTAGTCACTATGTCATTACTAGTAGGTTTGATAGATTCATAGTGGGTAGAATCAGTGACAAAGTTATTATGAAGGTAATGAGAAGTAGAAGCAAAAACTCGTTCAAAATCTCTTTGTGGCTTCATAAAGTCAAGATCAACAACCTTATATTATCCAATAAAGGTAGGATTAAAATTCAAGGTTCCCAAATCATCTCTAGGAAGAGCATTAGAGGAAGAAGGAGTACTATTAGGAATAGGAGTATTGTGGGTTTGAATATGCAAACAAGGATTTGGTGCATCATTCGCATGAAGTGTATACACCATGTTGTTGTGAATAAACTTTACTTTACGGTGAAAGGTGGAAGGAACAACATGCATTACATACAACCAAGGTCTACCCAAAAGTAAGTTATAATTAAGAGGTCCATGAATAACATGAAAAGGAGTATTCAGGATGACCGGACCTACTTTGATAGGTAAGGTAATGATGCCCAAAGTGTTCTTATCGATGTTATCAAAGCAACATATAGGATTATTATCATGTTGAATAGTTGAAAGATCAACATTAATTGATTTGAGCATGTCCATGCTATAAATATTAAGCCTAGATCCATTATCAATCAAGTACCTACGAATGATACTCTTATTGATAGTAACAACAACCATAAGGGCATCATATTGATTCTAAACTTCTTTAGAAGGTAAATCCTTTAGAGTAAAAATAATGTCAGGAGGACTCGGGGTAACATGCATGCATTGTAAGAGGGAATTAATGTTCTCTTGGTTAGGAGGTGGAGTGGAAAGAGTTTCTAGATATTTTTTTAAGGCTTCATGGTAGGTAGGTAAATTTTGAAGAAACTCCCATAAAGAAATCTTTGCAGGGGCATTGTGCAATTGATTTATCATATCATACTCCATGCTAGGAAGACGGGGTGGAGGAGGGAGAATGGGTTGAGAAGGTGGTAAAGAAGTAGGAACCACTGGATTAAGTTGAGGGTTATTCCTTGTATGATAGGTGTGAGCTATCGAATCTTGATCATTGAAAGATTCTAAAGATTCCATAGCTTTAGCTTTGATAGTAATGCGAGGACAACCTTTAATAGTCAACAAGGGTTTTGGATAAACCATGTTAGTTATTTCAACACTACAAATAGGTTCACAAGAAGGAAGAAAAGAATACATCCTAGGAGGAGATGAGGGAAGATCTTGATTCTCCATAAGATCATCACTAAGAGGGAGAGCATTAATGGAATTCATATCATTCTCCGTTAATGTCTCATCACTAGAAGGAATCCCAAATAGAGGTAAAGCATCTATAATGTCTTCTTCTTTCTCTAAAATATATACATAAGAGGAGAGTGTTTTAGAAAAAAAAGTCACCATCAAATATGAATATGCCATCCATTAATCAATCACCCTCTTGTATCAAGTCATCTTCACAAGGAGGGGATAAATCAATGTCTTTATCCAAGGATTCATCCAAAAAAGTAGAATCATCCACAATGGCTTCATGAGGAAGATAGTAATAAACATCCAAATCCAAAGGTTCATCCCAAATAGGAGGATTATCATCCCTATCAATAAAGCACATTGTAAAAGGTTTGGAAAATACTCAAAACAACTTGTGGAACATGATAAGAAATAAAGAAATGCACATAAAATAGATCTAGATATATCCAAATGTATTCAAATGAAATGTATGATGAAAAATGTGAATGTTTTTGTATTTTTAAATAAATTTTGTGATTTTTATTTATTTTTGACATATATATGCAAGATAATAAAATAAATCTACTTTTAAATGCATGTAAGATCTAACACAAGATGGAAATCTAACACCAAAAAGAAAGCGTTGTCTATCGCGGGTTCACCAAAATGTAACATAAGAAATGTAGCATTTGAAATAAGTTCATTTGAAATAAGTAGGGGAAAGATAGGATATTCCTCTTCTATCCCAAGATGCACAAATGAACGATCCAAATTGATTAACCCCAAGAGAGGGATCAATGCACAAATGAATCAACCATTTGGAAATGAGAGTAAGGAAGAAGATCTTAAATTCTTGTTTTGTGGAAAGGAATGTGTGATAGATTTAGAAAGATTGAAATAAATAGGAGAAAAGTACTAATCTTAAGTTATGGAAGATCTGAATAATTCTTTTTTCTAAGGTCTATACTTTGTTTCTGGAAAATATGAAGTATGATTCAAAACAGAAATGCAGAGATGAACAAAACCCAGAAATTATTTTATGATCCGACACTATCTTGATAACAATCTCGACCTTGACCCCAAAATGTCACCGTTGACTCTAGAATCTCCACCTTAACCCCAAAATATCACCCTTGACCCCAAAATCTCTACCTTGACCCAAAAATCTCACCCCTAACCTAGTAATGTCGACCCTAACCTACACAGGTACAATAGAAAATCTATTCGTGGATCCTGATAGTTTGCTGAAAAGGGTATCCATATCTAAGTTCAAATCCATAGTCCCGAACTTGTACCTAAAAAAAAAAGAGATTTGTTTTGTTGGGGGGGGGGGGGGGAGGGTTTGCNCCCGAACTTGTACCTAAAAAAAAAAGAGATTTGTTTTGTTGGGGGGGGGGGGGGAAGGGTTTGCCTTGGTCAAATTATAGTTTTGGAATTAACCTTAAAATATAATTGAAATTGCATGAATGAAACAAAGTAAAAGAACAAATTCACCTTTCTTGTAGAAGTCCTTATGGCGGATTCAAATCCTTGAATCCACAAGTATGTATGCACCAAATGGATGTAGCTTGTAGAATGTAGAAATTAGAATGTATAATGGATCAAATAAATTTCTTGTAAATCTTAAACACAAATCTTGAATGGATCTTGGAAGAGGAAGAGGCTTAGAGGAATGTGGATGGAGAAATCTTTAACAAGAGGGCTCCATGGAGCTTGAATCCTTCAATGGCCACCAATGGATCTCCTTGATGAAAATGGAGGCTTGAATGATTGAATGCTTGAATTCTTGAGATTATATTCTTTCTTCAAATCTTGCTTCTTATCTTTCACTTAGTTGATGGTTCTTGCTTGACGATGGTTGCTTGTGGTTAGAGAGTCTTAGAGAAAATGGGAGGAGAAAGCTTCCTTTTATACAAATCTAGGGCACAATCTTTTAGAGAGGCCAACATAGGAGAATTAAATACCCATTAGACCTATATCCTTAGAAGAGGACCTATATTAAATATAATTTAGGAATTATCATTTACGAACCCAAAATAGCCAACCCGAAAGCAGAAATTAATCTTTTTCAAAGACCAACATCTGGAAACTGTGAGATCCTGAAATCTGGACCGTGGGTCAAGGTTGAGGTCAACCTTGACCTAGGTTAGGGGTGAGGTCAACCTTGACCTAGGTCAAGGGTGAGGTTGACCTTGGCCCAGAAAGGTCAATTTTGACGCTGAGGTCAAAAATCTCAGTTTTCAGTTTTGGATGTCAGAAACATGCTAGAAAATTGGGAAATGGGGTAGAATAGGGGAAAAAGGCTAGATCCAAGTTAGAGACCCATTATAGGTTCTTGACATGACCCAAAACCACTTACTCGGAAGGCTAAACCAGTCTACAATGGAAGTGCTTCCATTTTCTGACTATACAAAGATATATATATATATAATTTTGAAACATAAAAATGGGGAATTAGTCAAATAAATATCACTTGTTTAGAAAAAATTAAAAAAAAACCAAAAAAATAATGAAATTTGCAAAGCATGTTTCAATTTGGGGGGAGGGCCAAAGTCGCTTCCACCCCGCCATGGATTCCTCTTGAGAGAAGCTACCCACTATATTTCCACAGTGGGGTCTCTATCGTGGCTGTGGTCACCATTATGGAGATACAGTAGGGGTGAAGGAGGGTAGATACCCATTGTGAAACTTCCCCCCACTGCCCAACTCCTATTCTTCACCCTCTTATCACTCATGTCTCACACCTGACGTTGCTTCCTCTCTGCGTGTTTCACTTTCCCACTCTTCTTTGTCATTGCTCCCCCTTCCTTCTTCATCATTTTAAGTCACCGCCACATTTAACAAAGTGGCGCTATGCTATGTTTGATACCCTCTGCCCTTCTTACAAAAAAAACATAGCCACCTTGGTTTAATTTAGAACCCTAACCGACCCACATTAACAAAAAAAATATAGGGATACTAATAAAATAATAGGAATAATTTAAAACACTATGGGAAAATAAGATTATTTTAGAAAAGATTGGGGTTAGATTTTATAAGGATTTTTAGGGTTGTGTTTAGGTTGTTGGAATTATTTAATTATTATTTCATTTTCAAAATGGACATCAAAGTATTAAATTCTGGTTTATAGACACCCTTGTTGACTCTTTTTGGAAATTTTCTCTCTAGAATTTAAAACTTGAATATTAATTCAACTTTATATCAGTGTCAGATCTGAGGTTGAGAACCATTCTATGGTAGTCTTAGATCCGAAAAAGTAAAAATAAAGGAGAAATCCAATAATGAAAATCTCACTTAGGTGCTAGAGGATGGAAAACTTTATATTCTTCCAAAACACTCTAGGGAATGATCACCGGTGCTCATAGAACCTACTCAACCAATCAATCTTGGTACAAAGAGAAAACCAAAAATAATACACATTACTTAGTCCTTATCTGCTAAAGAGAAACAAGAATTTACACAATTTTTTAAAGAGAAGATAAATTTTGTATGGTCTTATTCTGACATGCTAGGAATAGATCATAATCTAATCATGCATCACTTTTCTATAGCTCCAAGAGTGAATCCTATCAAGCAAAAATTGAGGAAAGTGCATCCTCATATTGCACTCTTAATTAAAACAAAACTAGAAGAGCTATTGAAAGTAGGATTTATCAGGGCTATTTCATATGATGAGTGGATATCTAACATTCTTCTAATATATAAACTAGACTATTCCATTAGACGTTGCACAAACTTTCAAGATGTAAAAATAGCATGTCCAAAAGATGATTTTTTGCGACCAAATATAGACATCATTATGGATCTCATAGTTGGATCACAGATCACTCATGGAAAGTGTATTTTGATGGTTCCTTTACATGACATGGATCTTGAGTAGGTATAGTGTTCATTTTTCTACAACGATACAAAATATCCAAGGCATAAAAAATTCTATTCCCATGTTATGACAGAATATGGGGCATTAGTCAATGGATTTAAAATGGCATTAGAATAGGAGATCATGGAATTGCATATTTATTTTGATTCCAAATTGATAATAAATCAGAACAATAATGATTATCTAACTAATGATGACAAGCTGGTACCATATAAAAACATGGTGGATTATTTTAAAATTAATTCATCGGCATAATATTTGAGCATATTCCTCATGTAAGCAATCAAGTGGCAAATGCAATGGCTAATTTAACATCTTTATTATAGATATCACACAATTAATAACATTATGAATTCAAGGTAGAAGAGTTACCTTATCCTTCCTATGAGTTTACCAAATCTAAGCTGGTATGCCAAATTGTAAGTTGTGAATCTCCTCATTATGGAAAAATCCTTGATTACCTCAAGACTAATGCTTTACCCAATGGTATATAAAAAAATGGAAAATAAAACCTGTATCATCGTAAAATGGAATCACTTCCATGTTAAGAGAATTTATCCCTCCTTAGGGGACATTTTTGACCTCTACCATATCATCCTCCTGTTTCTACATCATCGCCTGCTTCTGTGCCTATTCAGGACCCTGATTGGGCCTCTCCGGGCACCTCCTACCCCACCTGGCATATTTTTCAGGGGTTCTGGCCCCCTAGGTCAAGTTCAACCTTGGCCTTGACCTAGGTTAGGGTCGACCTCGACCCTGACTAGGGTTTCCCTTTCAAAACTGGGAACTTGTCAGCTGCCGGGAGTCATCCAAAATTTATTTTTCCCGCTTTTGGGTAGACTGTTTTGGGTTCTGAAGCATTGATTCCTAAATTATATTTAATATAGGTCCTTTTCTAGGGTCATGGGTCTAATAGGAGTTTAATTATCCTATGTTGGCCTCCTTAGAATATTGTTCCCTAATTTCATACAAAAGGAAGTCTCTCTCTCTCTCTCATTTTCTCTAAGCCTTCTAAGGGCAAAAAGCTAAGTCTTTTAAGTGCAAAAAAGGTCTAATCAAGATTTTGTCAAGAAGAAAAAAGTTCAAGCATCCATTGTTCTACATATTTCCAAGCTTTCAAGGTGTTCAATTCTTCCTCTCAAGCATTCAAGTTCTCCATTGAAGATCAAGGATTCAATCTTTCAAGCCTTTGAAGGGATTAGGTGCAAATATTCAAGATACATCATTCAAACCCTAGATCTAGCCATCATGGTGGTGTGATCTTCCTTCAAGATCCTTTGTGCATCCTCAAGAATCTTTTCAAAGTGGATTTCAAGCATACAATCATGGAGGTTTATGGTTTCTAAAGTCCATTGCTTTCATACTTACATATTTGCATACATTTGGATTTCAATTACATATCTATTGAATATCATAGCTTCATTGTTAGATTCAATTCTACTACTTGCTAGCATTCTGTACTTTATTGATTTCAAGGTTAATTCCTAAATTGGGGTTTGACTAAGGCAAACCCCTCCCCCACAACAAACAATCCCCTTTTTCTTGTAGGTACAGGTACAGAACAACAAATTTGAGACTAGATCTGGATACCCTTTTCAACTTTCTTTCGGACGGTGTGAACAGATTTTCTGTCGGACCTGTGCAGGTTAGGGTCAAAATTATTGGGTCAGGGTTGACATTTGTGGGTCAAGGTTGACCTTTTTCATAAGATGACATCAAAATGGAAAAATATTTCTGGGTTTTGTTCGTCTCTGCGTTCAAGTTTGGGATCAACTATTAGTTTTTCCAAAAATTGTCTATAGACCTCAGAAAACAACATTCTTTGATCTGCAATATTTCAAGGTTAGTACATTTCTCCTATTTCTTCAATTATTGTCATTTATTGTTTCTATACATATAATTAATATAATTTAAGATTCCCTTCTTATTATTCTCCTTTCCAAATAGTTGATTCATTTGTGCATTAGCGCTTCCTTTGGGTTGATCAACTTGGATCTTCCATTTGTGCATTTGGGAATAAAAGAGGAACATCTTATCTTCTCCCTAATCACAATTGCAATACACAATCAATAAAAATCAATTAAATTCAAGTAAATATGAAGTAGGGTTAAGGAAATCAATATACTCTAAGCAAATCAAACAACAATTAACAAGTAATCTCCTAAACCCTATTTCCTATATTACATTTTGGTGAACCCGCGATAGACAACTCCTTCTCTTTGGTGTTATATTTACATCTTAGATTACAATTTGCATTTCTAAATACACAAACACTTCTTGCATTTTCATCATGAAATTCTTTTGATGTATGGCTATTTTTCTCATTATGCTTCTTTTAGCATCTCTTTATAGTACCTATGATGTCTATGAGAGTTTCATCCAATTTATCATGTTTGTTAATCTTCATGTTTCACTTGCTTACGCTATTTTAAAATTGACCAATACTAGTCTCCCTACTTTCAAAACTTTAATTAAGGATTTGTGTAGTGGACTTATTGCTCTTTTAGATTATGTGAAGAATTTGGTAGATGACACTCCATTACCTAATCTTCGTAATCTTCCTAATCCTAATATTAACCTTCCCAATCCAATCATTTATAATAATACCACTCCTATTCTTCCATCTTCCAACCCTAGTTCTTCTCATACTTTTGTTAAGGCTCAAACTATGGTGCAAGAATTTCTAGATTTACCTTCTCCTTCTTATCCTATCCATGATGATAATAAAGGGAAATCCAAAGGAACTCCTAAAACAATTGTTCCACCTTACACAAAATTCTCTCATGAGCATCATAATCAATCATCTCCCATAGAAGCTATGCAAGATAGGTATACTACTGGATACACTATGGTAGATAAACAAGGTTATAAGGGTTTAGGGCTTGGTGTTAATGAACATGACATTAAAAACTCGATCAATGTATCTCCTAAACATGATATGC
>MU227658.1:953607-969401 GCA_018584345.1 Thuja plicata
TCAAGCTTTCAAGCCTTTGAAGGGATTAGGTGCAAACATTCAAGATTCATCATTCAAACCCTAGATCTAGCCATCATGGTGGTGTGATCTTCCTTCAAGATCCTTTGTGCATCCTCAAGACTCTTTTCAAAGTGGATTTAAAGCATACATTCATGGAGGTTTATGGTTTCTAAAGTCCATTTCTTTCATACTTACATATTTGCATACATTTTGATTTAAATTACATATCTAATGAATATCATAGCTTCATTGTTAGATTCAATTCTACTACTTGCTAGCATTCTCTACTTTATTGATTTCAAGGTTAATTCCTAAATTGGGGTTTGATTAAGGAAAACCCCTCCCCCAGAACAAATAATCCCCTTTTTCTTGTAGGTACAATTATAGAACAATATATTTGAGACCAGATCTAGATACTCTTTTCGGCTTTCTTTCAGACGATGCGAACAGATTCTCTGTCAGACCTGTGCAGGTCAGGGTTGACATTATTGGGTTAGGGTTGAGATTTGTGGAACAAGGTCGACCTTTTTCATAAGATGACATTAGAGCAGAAAAATATTTTTGGGTTTTGTTCATCTCTGCGTTCCGATTCGGGATCAATTGTCAATTTTTCTAGAAATAGTCTACAAACCTTAGAAAACAACATTCTTTGATCTACAATATTTCAAGGTTAGTACATTTCTCCTATTTCTTCAATTACTGTCATATATCATTTCTATACATATAATTAACAGAATTTAAGATTCCCTTCTTATTATTCTCCTTTCCAAATAGTTGATTCATTTATACATTAGCCCTTCCTTTCGGTTGATCAACTTGGATCTTCCATTTGTGTATTTGGGAATAAAATAGGAACATCTTATCTTCTCCCTAATCGCAATTGCAATACACAATCAATACAAATCAATTAAATTCAACTAAATATAAAGTAGGGTTAAGGAAATCAATATACTCTAAGAAAATCAAACAAAATTTAACAAGTAATCTCCTAAACCCTATTTCATATATTACAAAATCTTATTTTCCAAGCCTCCAAACATGTGATCATAGCTGATGATTTGTATTGAAGAGGTTTTGATGGTACTTTACTTAGATGATAAGAACTTGAAGAATCAAACAACACTTTACACGAAGTCCACAAAGGTATTTGTGGATCAAATTTGAACGGTTTTACTCTAGATAAAAAACTTTTACAGATTAGATACTATTTTCCCACAATAGAGAAAGATGTCATCAAGTTCAAAAAATCTTGCAAGAAATTCCAAATTCATGGTAATACCATACATGCACTAGCGAGAGAGTCGTTACCCTTTATTACATGCTGGCCTTTTCAATAGTGGGCCTTTGATTTGATTTGTCAGATTTACCCATCTTCTTCTAATGGACATAAGTTCATTATAACAACAACATAATACTTTACAAAGTAGGTTGAGGCTATACCACTAATAACTGCAACAAGAAAAAAATCTCAATCTTTATCCTTAACTCTATTATCTACCGATATGGTATTCCCTCATCAATAGTGACCGACAATGGGAAACAATTCAAGAACAAAGATGTAACCGAACTGTATGACAAGTTTCAGACTACTCAACATTTCTCATCTAGTTATTACACTCAAGAAAATGGACAGGCTGAGGCAAGAAATTTTTTTTCTAAAGATTTTAATACACACAGTCAATGATTCTGGCAGAGACTGGCATATTCAAATAAATCTCGCTTTGTGGGCCTATCGTACAAGTATTAGAACACCAATAGGAGCTACTCCTTATTCTCTTGTTTAAGCTATAGAAGCAGTCCTAACTATTAAAGTAGTCCTACCTATTGAAGTAGAAATTTTTAGAGTAATCATTAGTTTCTTATTAATTAAATCATATTGATTTAATTATTTAAGTTATTACTCTTTAGTGCTTAAGATTTCTCTTAGGTGCATTTATAATTAATTATTTTATTAATTATTAATGTGCAACCTAGTTTTTTTAGGCTTTAGGGTTTTGTTCACCTTTATAGGTTGAACCTTGTAATTCTTTTTTCATTAATTTAGAAGATAATTTTAATCTCACATTTTGAGTTCTTTTTGAGTTTTTCTTTTTCCTCCTTTCGGCTTCTCTCCTGTAACAAGTTATTTCCATGCAGGTGTATTTGGGTTCTGTGGATTTGTATCTCTCAAATCCTACATGGTATTAGAGTTGTACTTATACTGCCTAGTCTGGTGTTTTTGAAGTAGTGATTTGAGGGCAAAAATTACAGTTTTTTGTGGATTTTATCTTCAATTTGAAAGAGGCAAATTTGTTTGGTGCATTTTGAGTCAAACAGACCTCACCAACATGCTTAGAAGGTCAAGGAAATTACATTTTCATATAAAGTTTGTCATTTTTGGTCACAGTGACCTCTGGCCATTTTTTTTCTTTCAGGCCTATTTGAGCACAAATTTCAAGAAAAAAAAAGAAAAAAACACCTTTTTAGTTATTTTTTGGGTACTGGCAACGTGCACCACCCTCGTGCCACCAGCGCCCAACTCCTGGCCTGTGTGCCACTGTAGTGCCCCCATGGCCACCACATTGCCCAACCAGCATCGGGGTACTACCATCACCTGACCAGTGTACGTCTCCGCCATTGCAGAGCCAAATGCACACCGCTCCACAAGCCACCAATAGCCGGTGACGTCATTTTTTTGACGAAAGTTTTTTTTCTGGCAGCTGCAATTTTTTTCTAGCAACACGGCCTGGTGATGGTCATATGACCATCAAATTGTTTTTCGTGAAAGTGTGATGGTCATTTAAATGTCAATTTTTTTGAGTGACTGGGTTTTTCTAGAGAGCTTATTTTGGGAGGTGGTGTTGATTGTTTGGTTGTAACTTGAGCATACGGTATCATTTTTCAGAAAATGAGATATCGCCAGAAAGCTCTTTTCAAGATGGAGACCACCAAGTGGGTTTCATATGCAAATTTAGGCATTTTATTTCTAATTTTAGTGTCAAGATAGAGGCTTCAATTTCCTTTATCTCTGCATTTGGTGTCCAGGTTTTCTTCTTGTTTTTTGTGCTCTCTAAGTTATTTTTTAGTGTATGGGGGATAGTTTACTACATTATGGGGGGTACACTTTCCTTTATGTCATTTGCTTCAGAAATACCCTTCTTCTTCCATCTTCTTTCTCTCAATGTCAGACCCTTCAGTTGAGCGGCTGACGCCGCATAAATACCATGCCTAGAAAGCACACATGACTAGATTACTCATGTCACAGGGATTATGGTCCTATCTAGATGAGAACCAACCTATTTTGCAACATCCTTTTGAGATTCTTCATCATAGGAACAAGATGGATTAAGACATGGGCTTAATTGCATTGAATATCTCTGACAGTCTCCTATTTCATTTGGATAATTTGCACACTCCTCGGGCCATCTGCGGAACTTTGTAGATTTGTTTAGCACAATGAATGAGTTCCAGGAACTACATCTTGACGCAGAGTTGGCATCATTGTCTCCTGATAGTTTTTCCACCATTGAGGACTTCTTAATGAAGTTCAATGCTCTACATTCACTTTACAGGGATATGGGAAGACCAAATCCGATAATGAGTGTATCTTCCTGATACTCTCAAAGCTTCAAGGTTAGCTCCAGATCTTCTCCTCCACTTTCTGTTCCACTATGGATGCTTTGGGACCTAGGCACATTATGCCTTCCTTTGCGGCCTTCTATGATTGGTTGACTTGAGAGCAGTCAAAGATTCAATAGTTTGATGATACTTCTGGCTCTATGAGCCATGCTTTGGTTTCTCATCCATCCTCATGAAATCTCGAGAAGAAACAAGTATCACCAACAACATAGGTTTGAAAGGATTCTCCTTCTCAGCATTCCTTTGGCCCACCTCATGCACACAAGGGGAAATCAAAGACCAAAAAACCTAAGTGTGCTTATTGTAATAACTCCAATCATGATAAGTCTCAGTTCTTTTACAAGAAGGTAGATGGATATGCTCAATTTTTTTTTGATTTGACAGCTCTTCTTCACAAGATCAAGATTGATATTCTTTCTTCCTCATCTCACTGGTCTTCCTCATCACTTTCTCAGGTAGGTGGTTCTATGAGACCTACATTAGACTGTTATAGTTTTACTATTTTGTTCTTATGCTTTCAGTAGTTTATGGTTTGACATACTTTGACTATCAGAGAATTTTTATACATTTGAGGATCGGTGGAATCCTGTGTTATATATTCAGCACCTGATTTTGTAATAAGGGCACTTTTGAGATGCTTTATGTTTCGATTCAATTTTAGTTTATGTTGATGTCTTATATAGATTTAAAATATATGAATGTTACATGATGAATTTGGTTTAGGAAATTGATGCTAGGTTATTTCAGTTCTAATGCAAATATGATTTATATGTATGTATATCATTGACGTCGTGTTATGTTTCATATCATATCGTTTTGGATCTACTGATGTGTGAATTGAGTGTGCAGAAAAAGTTGACCATGGATCTATATCAAGGACCCAGTACTGGAACATATGTAAATACCCATGCTTTCCAAGGTCCTGTCTATATAAAGAGACAGGGACCTCGTTGTTATGTGTTTATTTTGTAAACATGCTTTGCATGTGTGTTATTAAATTAGTAAATGTTTATGTGAATAAGTCATTTCAATTGTTTCAATTTAATGTGCCAAGTTTGACAATTGTGGTAATTTATTTATTGATATGGCTAGTTAAAGGGAAACCAAGGTTAGTCAAGGGTTAACTAAGGTCATCTAGGAGTAGTACCCAAGCTTACCCTAGGGTTAGAAGTTTCTAGGATTTATTTGACTTAGAAATATGTAGGTTAACTTCAGGGTGAGTTTTAGAAGGCCTTTTAGATTCTTAGGGGGTAACGGGGTCAGTTTTAGTCACCCAACTTGGTACCCTATGGGTTAGAGGTCATTTTATATCATTAATGAGCCTCTAAACTTATTTATTACTCCCTTTAAGTGTCATTATCAGTTTTGAGCAAACTTGGAAGAGGAGTGTGACTTTGGTTAACCTCGCTCTCTCTTCTACCCAAGTTTCATTTGACTTCACACTTGGAGAGTTAGGAAGTGGTTTAGTTTGGGATTGGTTAGAGTTATCTCACCTTTGGGTTAAGCCTTGTTTTTGTTGTAGGTTTGCCTATTTAGGAAAGGATTTAGGATGAGTTGAGTGTTCAGCCACTTTCTACCCTTAGAGACATAATCTAGTTTGAAGGAGCCTTTTTGGAAGGAGCTTAGGAAGGATAGCTCAACACTAATCCATTCATCATCCTATCTTGGGATTAAGGTTGGATTTCTTTTATGAAATTTTGTTATTATTTATATGTGTTCTTGAGCTCAAGGACTCCATTAATGGAGTCTTATGTGTTTTGAAGCTCTTATTTTTTTTATTAGAAATTTATATGTTTGTTTCTCAATGTCTTTACTTTGTGATTGATTTCGAATGGGTATTCAAGGTACACTCACCCTCGAGAGGGTAGAGTAGCCTTGGAGGGGTAGATGGAAATGATTCCTATTAGTGTAGAGTCTCCCATGTGAGGAGGGAAAAATTTGGGGTAACATGATACCCATGAAGCCAAGAAGGGCCTGAGGGCATCTAGGAGGTATAAGGAGGTTATTTAGGACAACATCTTGTAAGATGGTCCTTTTCAAGTCTATGTGAGGCTTGTGTATTCTATGTTTATTCTTGGCTTTCTCCTTTAGTGAGATACTTCCTCTTGTTCATCCAGATGTTGGGAAGCTTTCTTGTGTTTGAGTCTCTATTTTATTTCCTGCTTGTTGGGATTTTCTATTTGTAACCCGTTCTAGATTGGATCCCCAAGCTCGGGGGTGGCCTTGTAAAGGCCTAGGTTGGGATGTGAGCCTCCATGGTCAACCTCAACGTTTATCAGGTTCTTGAAGGCATAGCAGAAATCAATAATACCCTTATGTGAGAGATGGGTATGACTGGAAAAATATGATCAGTTGTAACCTTGATGTCTTAAAATTTTCCTTATCAAAAGATGTATTAAGACCTTAAAGAAAGATGTAACCTCATATGGTTTACTCTAGATTGAAACATGAATATTTTTTTTGTGGTGATAGAGTTCATACCTTATTTGTAGAATGAAATATGTTATAAAATCAATATCTGGTGGGATTGTACCTTCCTTAATAAATCCTTGGTAATAATAGGTAAATTATGTTGATTCATAAACATATTTTAAACAAATTTCAGAATCATCAATGTTAGTAGATTTGATTAAGAAAAGTATTATGTTCTTGAAATAAAAGAAAAATTGTTATGGATATTATATGGTGTTTTGTTTTAGAATTAAAATTGCTACTTAGTCTCGTGAGTCTTAAATATGATAGTTTAGGATATATTGTTATGAGACAGATTAATGTGTTATGGAAAGTGCCATTTAAAATCATAAACCTTAATTTTGCCTACATCAAACAAAACAAAAAAAAAAAATGTAACTTTAATATAGTTTTTTTTTTTTTTTATTTTGTTGTTTATTTGTGTTCTTGAGGAAAAGATTCATTTTTATTACCTTATGAAATTCTGAAAATTTGTTTTAAAAAAAAATAAAATTAAAATTTATGTTTTCAAAATTTTAATCCACCAAATGAAAGAGGACTAATTATAGAGTCCTTTGAGCTAATAACATTTAAAAAAAAAAAACTACATATAGCCCCTATTTGGGGAAATAGAGTCTTGTTTTACACCGGTCATTTTTTTTACCATTTTGGCATAACTACCTTATTACTTCTTTTTTTTTTCCTAAGGTTAAACACTATCCCTTTAATAAAAGAATAAATATATATATAAAAAATAGGTTTGTTTGTTTGTATGAAGTAAACAAAAAAAAAATATTATGATAAAAGAAAAGTTTTTAGCGCATGGCGTTGTGCAACAGTTTTACATTTTAAAAAAAAAAAAATAATATATAATTTTGGGAGGGCCGAAGCCCCCCTAGCCACAGGCCAATCTTCCTCCTCACATGGGGGCCGCGAGGGATGCATGCCACCCACTAGGTTGTGCACAGTGGGGAGGCATCGCCGCCCAATGCCAACCGCCCCACCCCCGCCCATAGCTTAACCTAGTGGACAGTGGTGCCGCCGCTAGCAGCCACCACCGCGCCGCTCCCTCCCTTTCGCCACCCATTTAAGCCGTTTCGCCACCGATAACCAGTAACCGTCGTTGCCCTCTTCATTAGCGATTTGTTTTTGCTTTAGGGTTTTAGCATGGTGTTTATTGTTTTTAGGTCTTAGTTTTTTCCCTAGGTTTTTAGGTTTTTAATTTGGAATGTTAGGGTTAGAATTTCTTTAATAGAGTTTTTTATTATATTTTAGTTTAATATTAAATTTTAAGTTTAACCTTTCTTATGAATTTAGTTTGAATTTTATTTAATTGTTAATAAATGTTTTTTTTTATGTTGGGTTAGCCCATTTGTTTTTTTAAATAAATTAATAGTATATGCTATGAGTTAGATTTTAAATTGATAATAAATTATTCTTTAAATAAGATAAATTAAATTATTTAATATTATATGTTGTAATAATAAATTAAAATGTTTTATTTTATTTTATCATAGATTAGATTAAATTGATTTAAGATATTATTAAAAATGAAAATTAAAATGGGAATTCTAATTTATTCATTTAACTTTATAGTATACTTGTGGACTTTTGGAGAATTCTAGAGTTAAGTTTTTTTTTTATTTTTAAATGTGAGATATTTAATTAAATTATTCTTTTAAAATAAATAAGTGTTAGACATTTTTAATGTCCCCCCTTGACCGTTCTTGTACACAGTTGACTTTAAAGTCAACCTTGGTCAAACCTTGTCTGTACATTTTCAGATTTGAACGAGTTGACCCATGCAGCCTCTGGACCATAGGGTTTTAGTTTTGCACCTCTCGGTGACAGTTGACTTTTAGTCAGCTATCTCGATAGGTGTGTATGAGTCTTCCTTAGGGTTTAGCAAACCCTAGTGCTTACCTTTCACACATTTCAGAGTATAGTTGACTTATGGTTAACCACCTTGATTTGCATGTAGATCAATTTTGTAGCTTAAGGGACCCTTCTAGTTTCTTTTATCTCCTTGCATCATTTTGTGTGCACATGTACCCTTGTGGTAGTATTGTTATCCTCCTTTTTAGTGCGTTTTTAAAAAATTTTGTTTGTGTGTTTTTGCCCAACTTTTGGGCGCGACATTTTGGTATCAGAGCCATGTTTAGCAACATTGGGAATCCAACCGACTACGTTATCACTAAATTTGTCTTGCATGTGTAGGATGCCACCTGTCACTCGTTATGCCCATCAGCAAGGGCATGGTCAGCAATGTATACCCATGGCACATGTAGAGGTATGAATTGAAGTAGAGAATCATAGGAGGGATCAGAGTCCACCTCTTGAATGCCCTCCCGACCCTAATGCAACACTTTTGTTGGCCTTTCAGAACCTAGCTGGGCTCATACTAGACTCCATGCCACCTATTAATCAGGAAAGAGAGAGAAGTAGGAGCCCACCTCCTAGAGCAGGAGGAAATCAAATAGATCAGGAAGATGAATCCATTACAGTACTAGGTGGTGTTCCTAGAGGAGGTTCACAGATACTCGATAGAGCACCCCCTGATATCGGGAATCAGATCACAGAATTGATGAGGCTTAAATCGCCTCCCTTCATAGGAGAAGTAGATGGGGAAGGAGCTGAGGCTTGGCTTTTAAGCTTGGAGAGGTGCTTTTGGTTGTAGAATTATGGCAGCAACCTTAAGGCACGGTTCACAATTCTTTTGCTCAGAGACGGGGCCTCTACTTGGTGGAGGCATGAGGAGACCAAGGGACTCATTGACATCAATACCCTCACTTGGGGAGCTTTCCTCGAGCTCTTCAGAGAGTGGTATATTTTAGAATAGTTCAGATAGCACCGTATAGATGAGTTTCATGACCTCCGGTAATGGGGTCTTACAGTAGCCCAGTATGAGGGCAAGTTTCTTGACCTCCTACCCTATGTTTAATACATGGGAGACAAGAAGCTACAGGTAAACAGGTTCATCAAGGGATTAAATCCTGCAATTTTAGATAGGGTATGCATGGTACCTTCTGGGAACTTGAGGTTCATGGTGGACAGGGCCTTAGTGGCTGAAGAGATAGTCCGGGGCTCACAAAATTATAGGGATGGGTCACAGAACCATAATACCTCATCTCAGGCCTCTGGATATCAGAAGAACACATGGAAAGAGAATCAGAGAAACTCTTTAGGGACATTTAGGGCCCCGCAACAGTAGCAGAAGCAACAACAACAACCACAACAATCATAGCAGAACCAATGTCAGAGGGAACCTCAAGTTCAATAGGGCTCCACGTCCAAAAAGTGGTAGTCTCAGGGTCCTAAGGACCAAAGATCTCAGGCACCATATACCCCTCCAGCATGGACTCAGCAGTCCTCTAAGGGAGGTTATAACAGTTCATCTAGGACTGTAGGATCACAGTATTCTAGGCCTCCTGGTGTTCAGGTTCAGTCACCAGGGCCATGTTACACATGTGGTGCCATGGGGCACTTAGCTAGAGAGTTCCCACAGGGTGGTAGTCAGCATACAGTAGTTTCAAAACCAACAGTAGGGGACAAAGGAAAAATCCCACATGGTTTTTGCAGTAGTGGACAATCATCAGGCAGAGCACCAGGCTACCATTATTAAGGCCTCAGGTAAGATTAGAGGTAGTGATGTTACTATTTTTTTTGATATAGGATCCATTGACTCCTTTATTTCTCCATCAATTATGGAGCGTTGCAGGCTAGTGGCAGCTAGTCAAGAGGTTAGATGGGAAGTATAGTTAGCTTAAGGAGCTAGAGTTTCCGTAACCTTGATGGTTAGTGATTGTCCAATCTAGATTGGTGGAATGACCACCATAGCTAACCTTAGAGTTACTCCCCTTGGATCTTACGATCTAGTCCTTGGCATGGATTGGCTAAGTGCCCATAGAGCCAAGCTAGATTTTCGTAAGAAGAGGATCGAATGTTTGGATGATGATGGTACAGATACAATTATTACTGGGGTTCATAGGCCTATATCCCTCCATGTGATATCTACCATGCAGCTTAAGCGATGCATGTGGAAGGGATGTCAGTTGTATGCCATCACCATCAGTGATAGGGAAGAAGAGATAAAGAAGGAAACTTCTCTTGATGACTTCCCCATTCTTCAAGAGTTTGCAGATGTGTTTCCATCAGAACTACTTGGTATGCCTCCTCATAGGGTAGTAGACTTTCACATTGATCTCGTACCAGGAGCTGAGCCAATTTCTAGAGCACTTTATAGGATGACCACTAATGAGCTTAATGAGCTCAAGATACAGCTTGAGGAACTATTAGAGAAAGGACACATTTGTCTTAGTGTTTCTCCTTGGGGTGCACCAGTTATCTTTGTGAAGAAGAAAGATGGCTCTCTTAGGTTGTGCATGGATTACCGACAGTTGAACAAGGTGACCATCAAGAATCAGTATCCACTTCCTAGGATCGATGACTTGTTTGATCAGTTGCAAGGTGCCTGAATCTTCTCTAAGATAGACCTCAAATTGGGTTACCATCAGTTGAGGATCGTGGATAGTGATATTCACAAGACTGCATTCCGCACTAGATATGGCCACTATGAGTTCACAGTGGTTCCATTCGGTCTTACAAATGCTCCAGCTGTGTTCATGAGTCTTATGAACAGAGTATTTTGAACCTTCCTTGACAAGTTTGTAGTTGTGTTTCTCAATGACATCTTAATATATTCCAAGGACGAGAAAGAGCACGAGGAACACTTGAGGCAAGTTTTGCAGTGTCTCAGAGACAATCAGTTGTATGGTAGTTTGGCAAAGTGTGCTTTCTTTAGAGCAGAGGTCAAGTACCTTGGCCATGTTATTTTAGGTGATGGGATCTCCGTAGACCCATCAAAGATTGATGCCATCATGGATTGGCCAGGACCTACCACTGTGACCGAAGTTAGGAGCTTCATGGGTTTAGCTGGTTACTATAGACAGTTTGTTAATGGTTTCTCTTAGGTAGCACACCCCATTACCTCTCTTTAGCATAAGGGAAAGAATTTTGAGTGGACTGAGAAGTGTGATAAGGCTTTTTAGGATCTCAAGAGAGAACTTACCAGTGCACCCATTTTAGCTATTCCAGAGCCTTCAGAAAACTTTATGGTATGCACAGATGATTCCTTAAATGGTTTGGGAGAAGTCCTTATGCAAGGTGGGTGAGCTATAGCCTACGAGTCTAGGAAACTAAAGACTCATGAGCTCAACTACCCTAACCATGAACTAGAGCTTGCAGCAGTGGTGCATGCTTTAGTCAGATGGTGACATTTTCTCCTAAGACATCATTTTGAACTTCATTCAGACCATCAAAGTCTTCAGTACATCTTCACTCAGCCAAACCTTAATGCTAGGAAGAGAAGATGGATGGAGTTCTTATGTGAATATGATTTTGATGTCCATTACATCAAAGGAAAAGAGAACATGGTTTTAGATTCCTTGAGTAGGAGATGGAATGAGCTTTCTTCTATGTCTACTGGCAAAGATTTGAGAGATCGCATCCTTCATCACTTGCAAGAGGATGAGGTGTATGTAGAGGTTTATGAGTTGATTCAATCTCAGAGACCCCTTGAGAGAAAGTTTTTAGAGTATGCCTTGGAGTCTGATGGACTATTGCATCATAGAGGACATATTTATATACCTTCTTCCAGTGGATTGCATGAGTTTGTGATGCTTGAGGCTCATAGGGCCCCTTATGTAGCACATCCCAGAGTTAAGAAGATGCATGCCGACTTGAGGCAACTATATCATTGGCTAGGCATGAGGTTACAGATTGCAGAGATGGTAGCTAGATGCTTAGAGTGCTAGAGGGTGAAGGTGGAAAATCGTCATCCAGGTGGTCTCCTTTAGCCTCATGAGATACCAGTATGGAAATGGGACACCATATCTATGGATTTCATAGTAGGTCTTCCTATGTCTTCTTGTTGTCATGATGCCATCATGGTGATATTCGACAAGTTGACTAAGGTGCCTCACTTTTCACCTGTGTGTACTACCTTTACCGCACTAGCAGTGGCACAAGTGTTCTTGCAAGATATAGTCAGACTTCATGGCGTACCTCGTAAGATCATCTCAGATAGAGATTCTCTCTTCAGTTCATCCTTTTGGAGAGAACTTCAAGTAGCTATGGGTACTAGACTCAACTTCAGTATGGCTTATCATCTTGAGACAAATGGACAAACCGAAAGGGTCAATCAAGTGTTAGAGGACATGCTTCGCATGTATGTCATGGATCATCAGACCCGGTGGGAAGAATACCTACACCTAGTGAAGTTTGTCTATAACAATAGGCACCACACTTCCTTGGGTATGCCTCCCTACCAGGCCCTTTATGGTAGACCATGCAAGACCCCACTCAGTTGGATAGGATCGAGGATAGAGTTTCCATTGGTCCTGAGCTAGTCAGAGATATGGAGTAGCAGGTGACATTGATTAGGCAGCGACTTGAGGAAGCTCAAGATAGGCATAAGAAGTATGAAGATGTGAAGAGGATTGATTGAGCCTATCTATTTGGAGATAGAGTCTTCTTGAGGGTACGACCGCATAAGAGTCTAATCCATTTTGGAAGGGTCTCTAAGCTAGCACCCCATTTTGTTGGACCTTTTGAGATCCTCGAGAGGATAGGACCAGTTGCTTACTATTTAGCATTGCCACCTAGCCTGTCATGCATCCATGATGTGTTTCATGTTTCAGTTATGAGGAAGTATATATATGATGAGTCTCATGTGATAGATTGGGATGCCTTGTAGGTGGAGTCAGATGGATAGCTGGCATTGGAGCCAATTTGTATATTGGCTTGGTGGACTTTGGGCCTTCGAGGCAGAGAGCTGGACTAGGTTAGTGTCCAGTGGGATTGCTATGATGAGATTATAGCCTCTTGGGAGGACACAACATAGATGAGATCAAAGTACCCTCACCTCTTCGATGAACTCAAGGAGGAAGTCCATGCCTAGAGGGGGTCGATGTGAGACCTACATTAGACTGTTATAGTTTTGCTATTTTTTTCTCATGCTTTCAATAGTTTATGCTTTGACATACTTTGACTATCAGAGACTTTTTATACATTTGAGGATTGGTGGAATCCTGTGTTATATATTCAGCACCAGATTTTGTAATCAGGGTACTTTTGAGATGTTTTATGTTTCAATTCAATTTTAGTTTATGTTGATGTCTTATATGGATTTAAAATGTATGAATGTTACATGATGAATTTGATTTAGGAAACTGATGCTAGGTTATTTCAATTCTAATGCAAATACGGTTTATATGTATGTATATCATTGACATCGTGTTATGTTTCATATCATGTCATTTTAGATCTACTGATGTGTGAATTGAGTGTGCAGGAAAAGTTGACCATGGATCTATATCAGGGACCCCGTACTGGAACCTATGTAAATACCTATGCCTTCCAAGGTCCTGTCTATATAAAGAGACATGGACCTTGTTGTTATGTGTTTATTTTGTAAATGTGGTTTGCATGTGTGTTATTAAATTAGTAAATATTTATGTGAATAAGTCATGTCAATTGTTTTAATTTAATGTGCCAAGTTTGGCAATTGTGGTAATTTATTTATTGACATAGCTAGTTAAAGGGAAACCAAGGTTAGTCAAGGGTTAACTAAGGTCATCTAGGAGTAGTACCCAAGCTTACCCCAGGGTTAGAAGTTTCTAGAATTTCTTTGACTTAGAAATCCGTAGGTTAACTTCAGGGTGAGTTTTAGAAGGCCTTTTGGACTCCTTAGGGGTAACCGGGGTCAGTTTTAGTCACCCAACTTGGTACCTATGGGTTAGGGGTCATTTTCTATCATTAATGAGCCTCTAAACTCTTTTATTACTCCCTTTAAGTGTCATTTTTAGTTTTGAGCGAATTTAGAAGAGGAGTGTGACTTTGGTTAACCTCACTCTCTCTTCTACCCAAGTTTCATTTGACTTCACACTTGGAGAGTTAGGAAGTGGTTTAGTTTTGGGTTGGTTAGAGTTACCTCACCTTTGGGTTAAGCCTTGTTCTTGTTGGAGGTTTTCCTATTTAGGGAAGGATTTAGGTTGAGTTGAGTGTTCACCATCTCTCTACCCTTAGAGACAGAATCCAGTTTGAAGGAGCCTTTTTGGAAGGAGCTTAGGAAGGATAGCTCAACACTTATCCATTCATCATCTTATCTTGGGATTAAGGTTGGATTTCTTTTATGAAATTTTGTTATTATTTATATGTGTTCTTGAGCTTAAGGACTCCATTAATGGATTCTTATGTGTTTTGAAGCTTTTATTTTTTTTATTGGAAATTTATATGTTTTTTTCTCAATGTCTTTATTTTGTGATTGATTTTGAATGGGTATTCAAGGTAAAATCACCCTAGGGAGGGCAGAGTAGCCTTGGAGGGGTAGATTGAAATGATTCCTGTTAGTTTCGAGTATCCCATGTGAGGAGGAAAAAACTTGGGGTAACATGATACCCATGAAGCCAAGAAGGGCCTAAGGGCATCTAGGAGGTATAAGGAGGTTATTTAGGACAACATCTTGTAAAGATGGTCTTTTTCAAGTCCATGTGAGGCTTGTGTATTTTATGTTTATTCTTGGCTTTCTCCTTTAGTGAGGTCTAGCACTACCCCTATTTCTAGAATGTCTCTTGGAGATACTTCCTCTTGTTCATCCTGATGTTGGGAAGCTTTCTTGTGTTTGAGTCTCTATTTTATTTCCTGCTTGTTGGGTGTTTCTATTTTTAACCCATTCCAGATTGGATCCCCAAGCTCGGGGGTGCCCTTGTAAAGGCCTAGGTTGGGAGGTGAGCCTCCATGGTCAACCTCAACGTTTATCAGGTTCTTCAAGGCATAGCGGAAGTGAATAATACCCTTATGTGAGAGATGGGTATGACTGGAAAAATATGATCAGCTGTAACCTTGATGTCTTAGAATTTTCCTTATCAAAAGATGTATTAAGACCTTAAAGAAAGATGTAACCTCATATGGTTTACTCTAGATTGAAACATGAATATTTTTTTGTGGTGATAGAGTTCATACCTTATTTGTAGAATGAAATATGTTATAAAATCAATATCTGGTGGGATTGTACCTTCCTTAATAAATCCTTGGTAATAATAGGTAAATTATGTTGATTCATAAACATAGTTTAAACAAAGTTCAGAATCATCAATGTTAGTAGATTTGATTAAGAAAAGCATTATGTTCCTGAAATAAAAGAAAAATTGTTATGGATATTATATGGTGTTTTGTTTTAGAATTAAAATTGCTACTTAGTCTCGTAAGTCTTAAATATGATAGTTTAGGATATATTGTTATGAGACAGATTAATGTGTTATGGAAAGTGCCATTTAAAATCATAAACCTTAATTTTGCCCACATCAAATAAAATAAAATAAAATGTAACCTTGATACAGTTGTTTTTTTTTATTTTGTTGTTTATTTGTGTTCTTGAGGAAAAGATTCATTTTTATTACCTTATGAAATTCTGGAATTTTTTTTTTTTTAAAAATAAAAATAAAAATGTATGTTTTCAAAATTTTAATCCACCAAATGAAAGAGGACTAATTATAGAGTCCTTTGAGCTAATAACATTTTAAAAAAAAAAACTACATATAGCCCCTGTTTGGGGAAATACAGTCTTGTTTTACACTAGTCATTTTTTTTACCATTTTGGCATATCTACCTTATTACTTCTTTTTTTTTTCCCTAAGGTTAAACACTATCCCTTTAATAAAAGAATA
>MU227658.1:1009116-1027008 GCA_018584345.1 Thuja plicata
GGGCTAATGAAGGATTTGAGCAACTGAAGAAAGAGGTAGCCACTAAGCCAATGTTGGTTTTACCTAGTTTTGAAAAATTGTTCACAGTGGAGTGTGATGCAAGTAACATTGCTGTTGGAGCAGTGCTGAGTCAGAAGGAAGACCTGTTGCCTTTTTCAGTGAAAGGTTAAATGAAGCAAAGACCAGGTATTCTTCCTATGACCTTGAACTATATGCATTAGTGCAAACCCTGAGAAAGTGGAGGCATTATCTATTGCCTAAATAATTTGTAGTTTATACTGACAATCAAGCTTTAAGCTTTATAAACACTCAAGAGAAGCTCAGCTTAAGACACATTAAGTGGATGGAATTCCTACAGTCTTATACATTCACCATTAAGCATAAGAAAGGTCAGGTGAACAAGGTTGCAGATGCCTTGAGCAGAAGACTACTGACAGTGCAGGAAATATAGTTGAGAAGCATTGGAGTAGAAGAATTTAAAGATTTGTATGCAAGGGATGAAGATTTTGCAGAAGCATACAAGGTATGCTCTGATTTTGAAAATCATTTTCACAGTAAATTTTCTAACTACACTCTGCAAAATGGCTTGTTGTTTAGGGACAATCAATTATGTGTTCCAAGAGGTTCCATGAGAGAGAACCTGATACAAGAAAAACACAACGGATGTTTGAGTGGGCATTTTGGATTGAACAAGACTCTAGAATTAGTAAGTAGATATTATTACTAGCCGAAGATTCAAAAAGATGTAAGGAGATATGTAGAGCAATGCACAGTTTGTCAGAAGGCAAAGGGAACCTCTACAAATGCTGGTTTGTATCAACCACTACCCAAACCAGATAGGCCTTGGGAATTTTTGAGTATGGATTTTATTGTGGGGTTACCTAGGACAAAGACTGGTTATGATAGCATTTTTGCTGTAGTAGACAGGTTCAGCAAAATGAGTCATTTTATACCTTGTAAGACCACTAATGATGCCAGTCATATTGCTCACTTATTTTTCAAAGAAATAGTTAGAATTCATGGTTTGCCAGTAAGAATAGTGTCTGACAGAGATGTCAAATTCATGGGTCATTTTTGGAAGACCTTGTGGAGAAGATTTGGAACTAATTTGTCCCACAGTTCTGCCTACCATCCTTAAACAGATGGTCAGATAGAAGTTATCAACAGAGTGCTGGGAAATTTGCTTAGATGCTTAACAAAGGAGTATGGACAAGCCTGGGATCAAGTGTTACCATAGGCAGAATTTGCTTATAATGACAGTGTTAACAGGACTATAGGGAAAAGCCCATTTCAGATTGTATATGGGATGCATCCACGTGGAGTTTGTGAACTCAGAGAGTTAAAAAGATAGGGAGTGATAAGTGGACATGCTGATGAATTTGCACAGTCTATGAAGGAGATACATGATCAAGTGAAGAGGAATTTGATTGAGGCAAATCAAAGATTAAAAGAGAAAGTAGATGAAGGAAGGAGAGAAGTACAATTTCAAATTGGAGATCTGGTAATGGTACATCTGAACAAAGCCATATTACAGAAGGGGATTCCTACTAAGATGCAAATGAGGAGAATAGGTCCCTGCAAGATATTGGAGAAATATGGGCAGAATGCCTATAAAATTGATTTACCTTTAACAATTTGGAAATGTCACCTGTTTTTAATGTGCAGGATTTGATTCCATACAGAGGACTAGTGATACCTGAGACTACTCAAAAGATGGAAGTAGGAAAAGATGTTCAAGATATACAGGTGAAGAATAAGTCCAAGTTGCAAGCAGAGAAAATCCTGGATTCACGAGTTTAGAAGACAACCAAATGAAGGGTATACAGAGAATACCTAGTCAAATGGTTAGGGTTACGAGAAGTAGAAGCGACATGGATGAATGAAGAAGACTACAGAAAACAAGGGATTAGTTCGGCATTACTGCTGACTAATTCAAACTAAATTCTTCCTTCTCAGAGGGGGGAGTA
Source organism: Thuja plicata (assembly GCA_018584345.1). NCBI lineage: Eukaryota > Viridiplantae > Streptophyta > Pinopsida > Cupressales > Cupressaceae > Thuja > Thuja plicata. The sequence goes on from MU227658.1 coordinate 1,011,084, forward strand.
TGGTGTAGAGCACCCTAGGGTTTTAGCTCTAAAACCCTAGCAGGTTTAAATAGAGTGATCAATGGAGAAGATCACGGTTAACAGTTAGTTCAGTTTCGGTTAGTAATTTTCCCCAAACGCTAACAGCTTCAGCTTTTTAACTCCTAGCGCAAGAGCGGGCCAGTTACATTACACTTATCGTGCAGTCGCAAGGTGTTGGGCGGTTATGTTGAAACGGGTGCGACAAGGCAATGTTAGTATATCGCACAATCACAGAAGATCAGTGGTTAAGTGGAAACAGTGTGTGAGGATGCGACAGCAGTATATCGCACAGTCGGTAGGTTACTGGCAGTTAAGGAAAAATAGTCGCGGGAATGCGATGACAGTATAATCGCACAGTCAGAAGGAATTTGTCTGTTAGTGTAAAGCCGGTGTGACAACGCGATGATAATGTATCACAAGCTCGCGAGTTGACAGGCGGTTAGTGTAAAACCGGTGCGACAATGCGATGATAATGTATTGCAAGCTCACGAGTTTATTGGTGGTTAAATTCATAAGTATGCGAGTGAGCGACAACCAATGCATCGCATGATCACAGGATAGCAGACAGTTAGTTTATGAGCATTGCGAGTGCACGACAACAAGGCATCGCAGAGTCGCAGAGTAATCATCAATTCAGTTCAAACCATTGCGGGTGCGCGACAACGAGGCATCACAGAGTCGCAGGGTAATTGTCAACTCGTTTAAAAACATTGCGAGAGCGAGACTGCAATGCATCGCACAGTCGCAGAAGAAAAGGTAGCTCGTGTAGAAGTGTTGCAAGCGCGCGACAAGAAGGCATCGCAAGGTCGCATGCATAGTTATTAGGACTCGCGACAGTGCGACTAACAAAGGAAGAAAATATGTTGACTTGTCAACATCGTAGAGGAAAGATAAAAAGAGAATGCCATGAAAGAAAGTGTTTTCCACGTAGATAACCATGCTGATGATGATTTGATGACAGTTACAGGAGGAAGATGAAGAGCCGACGTAGTTAGAATCTGTAGACGACAGGTAACCTAGAAACAGTTACAGTCAAGAACAGGCTGAGATATAAAATGAAGGAAGGAAATTTGTAACAGAGGTTGGAGAAGTTAGAGACTGAGTAGACTAGCGTAGAAGATTTTAGTTTGCATTGTAATTTTCAGGCTTTCATTAAAGAACAGTTTCCTGTGCTTTCTGTGTGTGTTTCTATTGCGTGCAGACTTCTGTAGAGTAGGATTTTGAATTCATTCAAGTCTCATGGATGCTTTTTGACTCTTATAATCCATCCTATGGAGTGTGACCATCAAGAATCATCCCTCATGTATTTTATTTCTATTTCTGTGTTTGGGATTGAGAAGAGACTACTCAGAATTGTAGACAAGTCTGAGGTGAGCTAAATGGTCCAGCTAGAGAACTTGTAGGAGAGAGAGATAGAAGGAGAAGGTGCATGACTGGCTTTATTCAGTCATGGAGAGCAAGATAAGATGAAGAGTGAAGCATTTAAGTGGGTAGGAAACCTAGGAGAGAGGGAGTACAGAAATCCTTCTGGTTAGGGTCTGTGAGTAACCCTAAGAGACTCAATTGTGAGTCTAAAGGATCCTGATGTGAATAGGGTCCAAGGTGAGATTCCTAAGAAAGAGTAGGAGTCTAGGAGCAAGGTGACCTCCCCATAAATAATTTTTATGTCCTAGAGATGATGGATGTTTATTTTATAGACAAGATTTGTTAAATGATAAGTTCTCAGAGTGTGGTGGGTTAGTGAAGTTGTTTTCGTATTTTTATGACGGGTGCAAACACGATTTTGGAAAGGCAGTTGTGCAAAGAAAGGTATATGAAATTGTTAAATATACATTGAACAGGGGAGGTGAAGGATCAAGATAAGAGTTGGTTACAAAAGAATGCAATGTATCTGATTTTATTTCATATTTAAAGAAGATTTTTTCTACAAGTATGCAAGGCATAATCATAGGTCTCAGTGGTTGGATCAACAATTCAGGATGGGTAAGGACAATTTCCCAATTGGAACTGTTATATAAGTCATTGAATTTGTAGATAGCTATACATTTCACCCCCAAAATGAGTTGTAAGGTCAATATTATAGTTCTATTCAAGTTTCTATCTTTGTGCACATAACATATAGACATTCCCAAGATAATACAAAAGATGACCAGAAGATAATCAAAGAATACCATTTTTATATGAGTGATAGATCTCACTCTCATGAGAATGTCCAACATTGATTTGAGAATTATTTTGAGTGGGTGTGGGAAAATGATATTGCTATGGATATACATCTCATTTGGTTAGATAACTACACATGTCAATTAAAAAATGCTCGTATGTTTAATTGGTTTTGTAGAATGCATGTAGAGAGAGGTGTATGTCATATTTGGAGTTTTTTTGAGGTTGCACATGGAAAAGGGGAGCATGATGGAGTAGGTGCATGTGTAAAGAGAGCTCTAGTTAAGGATAAATTGAGGATTTCGGGTGTAGAACTCCTTGATACTCATTATATTTTTGATTTGTGTACTTCAGCTTTGTCATAGGGGGCTCTTGATTCTGCGGTATGCAGATTATTTTGGTGGGTTGAGTTGGGCACAATAGGAGATAGGTTGGATTTTCAAATAGTTAAAGATTCTTTAAACATGCATTCATTTCAAATCTCTTAAGCTATTATATGGACTATTTTGATAGGAGAGTTGGATTGTTTTTGTCTGAGATATATTCAGTGTGAATGGGATCAGTGTGAGTCAAGTGAGTGGGTTGATACATGGGTTCCACATTATCTAACTCATTTATCTGTCACACTCTCTATAATAAATAATGACATGGGTTGTTCACTTGAATATGACCATCTTTCAGAACTTCTACAACTAGAACATGTTTTTTCATTGGTTGTACCACAGGGTAATGATGAGAGATTGGATTACTGGTTAGCACATTGTGTACGAGGAAAGAAGAAACTTGCACAACCAATGACAGATGATGATATGTTCACATATCCAACAGGGTCACATGTTGTTGTGGGAACATTGTTGCACACATACATGATTATTAATAATTACATTCCTGTGTTTGAAGACTATGAGAAGCACAAAACCATTCTCACGTAATCACACCTTGTTATAGTAGCCAATGTTAAGTTGTTGAAGCATCAAGGAAAACCAAAGGAAAAATAACTTTAGAATATTAGTATTGATGATCATGAAGCAATATTGAATACCCTCAAGTAGAGAGATGAACCTTCAGGCACACTTTAGTAGGTAAGTGCAACCCAATGCATGTTTTTCCATGTTCATTATGCTTATGTTCAATACATTAATTACAGTTTTCTTCTTCATTTGTTTGAGCCACTAAAATTGGTTTTGTATGTGTATTGTAAGTGCGGTTGGATACATATATGATAGATATAGAAGATTGGGCTGTACATTTGTTTAGCCCATAAAAATTGACGGTAAACTTCACTATGCATTGGCTACTCATGTTCTTTGGTTCATTTAGTTACTTATATATTCATAATATTTTTGTCAACCTATAAACTTCTTGTTTTCTCTATTAACTTTTCTTGTGCCTTCTGAATGTAGGGAATGGAATGTAGATGTCATTGAGTACCATATATGTTAAACCTATACACTTTAGGAGCAGAAATGATACACTTTTTCTTGATATATAGTTGTGTATCTAAGATTTTGAGTAATTTTATATCTTAGAATTTTGATAATATTGATATATATATTCATAATATGGTTGTATCAATGATATACAATGTATCCACATGAAAGATGGTGTGTATATTCAACCTTACTATAATGATGAAATACATGCAAGAATGCAAATATTTGACTTGGTTAAAAAAAAATTATGGTATGAGATATAAAAAATCATATGCCAAGATTCAAATTATTGAAGGTGAGTTTAGACCTTTTAATTTTTTTTATATAAAATATTTGTGGCTCATAATAGAACAAAATTAAGTACATAAAAATGAAATAATAAATTATGTTGTATAATTCTACTTCTCTGAAATATTCTTAACAAAAACCAGAATACCGGGCCAAATGCTATCCCTTCTAACTCTGAGATAAAAAGGCTGTCTTTTCTTTTGAAGGAGAAAAATCCCCAGGGCTGGATGGTTTTCCTATGTTATTCTTCCAATATTACTGCCATATTATTGAAAAGGAGGTTACCAATGCGGTGAAAGAGTGTTTTGGAACATGAAAACTTCTAAAGGAGCTGAATGGTACTTTTATAGCCCTTATCCCTAAGAAACAACGTGCAGATAAGATGGATTAGTTCAGACCTATCAGTTTGTACAATTCTATTTGCAAAATTATTTCTAAGGTTCTTACTACTAGGATTTTGGCGATTCTCACTTCTTTGATTTCTTGGCAACAAAATGGTTTTGTGCCAGGGAGACAAATCATGGACTCCATCATTACTATCCAAGAAAATTTTCATTCTCTAGTGATGTCTAGGAAGGAGGGCCTTCTTTTGAAATTGGATATGTCTAAATCCTATGATAGAGTGGACTGGGAGTTTTTGGCGCAAGTCTTGAAGGTTTTTGGATTTAATAGAAAGTGTACAAATCTCATTTTCTAGCTTATCTCCTCTCCTACATTTTTGGTTTTGGTTAATGGGTCTCCTACCTCATTCTTTAAATCTTCAAGGGGACTAAGACAGGGGGATCCCCTGTCCCCTGTTCTCTTCATCCTCATGGCTGAATGCATGGGAAGGTACATGGAGAATCAGGTGAGGAAAGGTGACATTAAAGGGTTACAACCATCCTCAAAGAACCAAGTTTTCTCTCATCGGCAGTTTGTAGATTATTCGGTTATTATGGGAGAAGCCTCAATTAAAAATGCTAGTAGTATTAAGAAAGCATTGAATAATTATGGGAAAGCTTCTGGCCAGATTATAAATTGGGGAAAAAGTTTGGTGTATCTTTTCAATGTCCCTGATAGAAGAAATATGGGAATCATAAGGATATTAGGATGTGACTTGGGAACTATGCCTGGTACTTATCTTGGTCTCCCTCTTTGTTTAGAACCTCCTGATACTTTTTTGAGCTCTTTAGTGGACAAATTTCATAGTAAACTTGCGGGATGGAAAGGGATGCTGCTAAGTCAAGCGGGTAAAATCCAGATTCTCAGAGCTACCCTACAAGGTCTTCCTCTTTATGCTTTGAGCATTTTTAAAATCCCCAAAAAGTTTGGTGAAGCCATTGAAAAAATTCAAAAACAATTTCTGTGGACAGGGATGGAAAAAAAAAATGATAGCGCTTATTGCCTGGGACAAAGTTTGTTGTCTGATCAAGAAAGGTGGCTTAGGCCTAATAAGAATTAAGAACTTGAATGAGAATCTCCTCACCAAAGTTATATGGAGATACTATAACTCTATAGGAGAATGGACTCTTATATGGGATAACAAGTATAATAAGGACAAGCCTAATCTTGATGCCTTTCTGAATGAGGATAGGGAAAGGGTTGGATCTTTCATATGGAAAAATGTTATGAAAAATAAATCTAGAATTAAAAAGGAATTAAGTGGAAAGTGGGAAATGGTAGCAAGGTTCTTTTTTGGGATGATGAGTAGATTCTTCATTCCCCACTCAAGGAATGCCCTGAATGGTGTATCTTTGAGAATCAGTGTAAAAGTATTTTTGGAAGGAAAGTTGAAGACTATTGAGAAAGGGATCACTGGAAAGATTTATCTATCATTGATATAAGACTCAGTCATCTTAACAAAATTCTCAACTTAATCAATTTGATTGAGGAAGAGGAAAGGATTGTTTGGAAACATATTAATGATGGTAACTTAACTGTCTCTTCTTTGTACCAATTGGAGTTTGAAGACCTTATTGAACCTTTTTGGGTGAAAGTCTGGGATAAAAACCTCATTCCTAAAATTAATGTTTTTTTTTTTCTTTCTGGTTAATGATGCAAAATAAAATTCTGACAATTGAGAATCTCAGAAAAAGAGGTATGACTATTGTTAATAGGTGCTATCTTTGTGAGCAAGAGGAGGAAAGTGTGGGACATATCTTCATCCACTGCCCGTTTGTCAAAAAAATTTGGGATCTTTTTTTCCAGGTCCTTAATATTGAGTGGGTTTTTCCTGATATTCTGGAGAGTCTTTTTAAATCTTGGATCTATCCTTCAAAGCATGACACATTTGTTAAGATCTAGAATTTTGTCCTACCCCATGTTTGCTGGGGGGTCTGGAGAGAAAGAAATGATAGAGTGTTCAGAGACAAGATTACTAGTGAAAAGGAGGTTTTGTTTAAGATTAAGAGAGCTATAAAAGAGAATCTTATGTTACAGGATAAAGTGTTAGAACCTCTATAGGAGAATGATGCTTCCCTGTTAAAAAATTGGAAAAACAATGGCAATTCCAAAAAAAAGGACAATAAAACTAAAAGAGAGGATGCTACATGGGATTGTCCCCAGGAGGGATGGCAGAAAATCAATTTTGATGGTGCCTCTAAGGGCAATCCAGGGGTGTCAGGATGTGGCATTGTCATCAAAGATGAAAATGGTGTTTGTACAGCTATAAAAGCTATCCCTATCAGTAATCAAACTAATCATCTTGCATAAGCCTATGCGGCTCTTCAGGGTCTTATTTTAGCTAAAGAAAGAGGTAGCACTAAAGTCTGGTTAGAAGTGGATTCTCTCAACATAGTCAAAAGTTTAAACAATGAAACTCCCACCTCATGGACTATATATAATATTATTCAAAAAGCCAAAGATATTATGCCCTCTTTTGAAAATTGTATTATTACCCATAATTACCGTGAGGTTAATGGCATTGCTGACTGGGTGGTGAATAATGTATGTTAGAGTGATGAGGTGGCACAGTGGGATGATGGAAATGACGTGCCATCTCAAGTGAAATTATTGTATGAGATGGATTGATTGAGGAGCCATTAGAAAACTACTAAAAATGGTAAGTTGTTTTAAAATCATTAATATGGAGGTGATGTGTCATTATTACCTTTGAAGTTGTAAGTACTCTATTATGATTGCGAGATAGATTTGGCACACTTTCTGGGTCCTTTTGGCTTTGTGAAATATTCATCTTGGCATTTTCTTCAGTCATTACAATAAAATTTGTTGCAACCAGAGTAAGAAAATGGGAGGAAACAAGAAAAGAGTTGAGCCTATTAACTGTAACAACTTGAAGCAGAGATTTTGGAATATCATGAAAGAGGGTGGGTTGGCTATTTTCCTGGAATGGCTCCGTGATAGGAATCCTTCTATCACTAGGATCTTTATGAAAACTTGGAAAGAGGGCAATATTTTGGTTGGAGATCAGTATATGGAGGTTACGGAGGAGATCATCACTGAAGCTACGAGAATGGGTATGGACGATATTAAATTTTATAGAGATAGACTGATCTCGGATAAAGCTTGGGAGACTTTCTTGGAAGATGAGAAGGAAAAGAACAGATTGGTCAAGATTGATTCTTCCTACCACAATTCAAAGTGGATTTCCAGACCCTGGAGGTATGTCCTTTATGTGATAATCAGTTATGTCACTCTGGATGGTAGGTTTACTAGGGTGTATGGGAACCATTTCATGTTATTAAACTATTTTAGGCATAAGGTTAAAGTCAATTTACCTTACTATCTACTTAGTTTGTTAGATGCTACCATATCTAGCTTACAGAAAGATCTGAAGGGGGATCATGCATCCCACCAAGGGCTTATGCTTCTCATATATGAGGTGCTGAAATCTAAAAAAGTGGAAAGGCCGCTGGGAAAGAAAATTTTGAAGGAGGAAGAAGAGAAAGATGGGGATAAAGATGACAGTATGTATGGGGAAGAAGAAAAAAGAGAAGAGGAGTCTAAAGGGTTTAAAACCCCTAAATATAATAGAAAGGGTGTTTCTAAAAACCAGAACAAACCCTACTCTGAAGGGTCAGAAATGGAGAAGGATAGTGATGAGGAGATTAGGGAGGGAAGTGGAAAGAAAAAGGGAAAAAAGATAACAAAGAAGAAGATTCAGAATGAGGATTCAAAAATAGAGACTGATTTTGAGGAGGAGAAAAAGGAGGATAAAAAAGGGAAATGTAGGGAGGGTAAGGAGAAAGTTAAAATTACCCGTAAGAATAGCCACTCTAGCAAGAGGAGAATTAATGTTACTTCAGATGAGGAAGATTTAAAGGAAAACATAGAGGAGAACAGGGAGGATAAGGAAAAAGGGGAGAACAGGGAGGAGAGAAAAGATGAGGGTAATGAAGACACCCGTCTTAGGGAGAAAATTGAAGAGAAGAAGCAGGAAGAAGAAAAATACAAAAAGAACAACAGAATTGATGAAGATTCTAGGCGTAAGGAAAGTGACTTCCATGACAATGTGGACATAGGGGAGCACTATTTCTCTACAGACAACAAAGATTTCATTGTGGGTTTCATTGGTCTGGTAAGCAATCTGATTGATGATTAGAATAATTTGAAAGAAAAACTTGATATTATAAAGGCCGAAATAAATATTCTTAACAGTATGGGTATTGGAGAAACACCGGTGGCTATTTGTCTAAATGAAATGAAAGAAGTGGTAGGGAATTCTAAAGCCCAGAAAAAATTTGTTAATAAAGTGGGGATAATGGAGAGAAATATCAAAGACATACAAGATAGGGCTGAGAAAGAGAGTAATGATGAGAAGATCATGAACTTGACCACTAAGGTGGAGAGGTTGGAGGCCACTGTTAAAAAAATTGGGGAACAATGTCTTATCATTTTCAAGGCTTACTGTGGTCATGCGTAGATTCTAATGGACAGGGATAAAAAAGAGAAGGAAATCAGAGAGATCAAAGAGGGAATTGGCCTGGTATTGTGCACTAGAGCTAGTACTAAGAAGAATAGTCCTAAGGAGGACAAAGATACTAGGGAGCTCTAGAGTTCGTTTAGCAATATGCAAATTATGATCATCAAAGCGGAGGAGCTAGTGCATAGAATGTAGTTGTCATGTTTTCCTTCCCTTTGGGCATTTTTGTTGTCCCTATTTTTAATGTTGTATCTGTGGGACTTCTTTTGGTTTATTTTCTTGTTTTCTTATTTCCTTTCCTTTATGGGTGCTCGGGCATAGCTTTTTTTTTCCTTCTTGTTGAATATTTGTTTTAACTCTTTAGGTTTTAGGTCCTTGTAAAACCTGCTAAACATTTTTACTTTGTAAAGGTTTTGGGTCCTTGTAAAACCTATTTTTACATAATCAGAACAATATAAGATGTCTTATAAATTCTTGTACAAAAATTATAAGGCTTTGTTGAATGTGTTCAAAGTAGTAAAGTATTTTATTTATATTGTGGTTTGTTTGTGCAAATGTGGGATCAATCATTCACCTATGAATCCCACATAGTATCAAAACAATGTATTACTAAGTGGCTCAATTGGGATTACAAGTTGGGTTAGGGGTTGTGGGATCTGTGATGTAGTAGAGTGGGTATATAGAGTATAATATTAATTGTTGTCTTTGTAATGGAATAGATGGATATATAAAATATTATGTTACCTATGACCTTTAATGGTATCCAAGAAATATGGTTCATGGTTTTTCATGTTGGATTTTTGATGTATATGGAAAAGACATATATAGCTGATCGAGAATTTTGGGTTGTTATAAAATGTGCATGCGTGGTTGTGAAGGCATGAAACATGTGTTGTGTATTGTAATGGAATTGGGTTGTCAGAAGACATACAAATTTTTATTTTTTTGGGTTGTTGGAAGGGGTGTCTGAATATTAAAAATAATTCAATTGTAGTAGAGTCCTGACTAGATTAATCATGATTAGTTTCATAGTTCAAATTTCAAACAAACCACTAAAAATAATTGCAACGGAACTAGGGGAGTACCTGGAGGGTATTACAGGTTAGGGAAACATTTTCGCCAATGAGATTAAGACAGACATAATGAATAGGAGGTCTAGAGGATTTGTTAAGGTAAAATTTGAGAGCACCAAAAATTGTTCTTCATGGGACCAAACTGTCAGCTCCATCAAATTTGTTTGGCCAGGTAAATGCTAGGGGAGACCTTTTTACACTCATGTAGCATCAAGAACGTTTTAGCACATGTCAGACCAAAGTGTTCCCATGGTGCACTAAGAAAAATTGGGCAGCAATTTTTGGAGAGAAATATCTTGGACCTCGTGAGAGATATTAGAGATCCATGAAGTGCACAAGGACCATCTTGGGAAGGCCTACAAGGATGTAGATTTTTTATAGGATATTCCACTTTGATTCCATTTGGTGAATCGATCTCGGTTGGTGAAAAAAGTTGTATTGCTGCTTAGTTGAAAGTTACACAATGGTGCAAATTTCAAACTATTCATCATTGGACCAAACCATCAGCTCCATCAGCTCTAGCTGGCCATGAAATTTCTAGGGGAGAACTTTTTTCTCTCATGTAGCATCAAGAACATTCTTGTGCATGTTGGACTGAAGTGTTCTGAAGGTGCACTAAGTGAAATCGAACAATGATTTTTGGAGAGTGATATCTTGAACCTTGTGAAAGATATCAAAGATATATGAAGTGCACAAGGACCATATTGGGAAGGCCTACAATCAAGTAGATTAGTTCTGGAACATTCCACTTGGATTCCATTTGGTGACCTGATCTCGGTTGGTGAAAAAGTTGCATTGTTGCTCAATTGAAAGTTGCTCAATGGTGCAAATTTCAAACTCTTCATCATTGGACCAAAGTGTCAGCTCCATTGGCTTTGGTTGGTCAATTAAATACTAGGGTAGACCTTTTTTCACTCACATAGCATCAAGAACATTCTAGCGCATGTCAGACCGAAGTGTTCCCAAGGTGCACTAAGTGAAATTGGGTAGAAAGTTTTGGAGAGCAATAACTCGGACCTCACGAGACATCATGAAGAGTACAAGGACCACCTTGGGAATGCATACAAGTATGCAGATCAATTCTAGAATATTCCACTTGGATTCCATTTGGTGACCCAATTTTGGTTGGTGAAAAAAGTTGTATTGTTGCTCAATTGAAAGTTGTTCAATGGTGCAACTTTCAAACTATTTTTTGTGGGACCAAACTGTTATCTCCATCAGCCCCAATTGTTGGGTAAATGCTGGGGGAGACATTTTTTCTCTCACATAGTAACAAGAATGTTCTGGCGCATGTCCGACCGAAGTATTCCCAAGCTGCACTAAGAAAAATTGGGCAGTGATTTTTGGAGAGTGATATCTGACACCTTGTGAGAGATATAAGAGATCCATGAAGTGCACAAGGACCATCTTAGGAAGGCCTAAAATAAATTAGCTTAGTCCTGGGATATTCCACTTAGATTCCATTTGGCAATACAATATCAGTTGGTCCAAAAAGTTGCATTGTTGCTTAGCTAAAATTTTCTCAATGGTTAATCTTTCAAACCGTTCATCCTATGACTAAACCCTCTATTTTGTTAGATCCATTTGGCCTAGTGAACCCTAACTATAACCCCATTCTACCCATGGAGATGCAAAGAATGTCAGTGACCACCCCATACTGAAGTGTCCCCAAGGTTTATTATGCCTACTAGCCCAGTTGTAGTTGTTGATGTAGACTAATGTGGAACACCAATAAACTCAAACAATCCAACTGATCCACCCATCCATTAATCATAGGAAAAAATCAGTAGAGGCAAATCAAGATCTCTAAGTTTCTATGACTATCACCTTACTACAGTAGCCTCATGATAGCCAGAGGTGTATAAGGTTTAACAACATGAGCTCTCCCCCAACCTGCATGTCCTCTTGGATTTGACCATCTTATGGAATTTATAATGGTTTCTTGTTAATTTCTTAATAGTTTTAGATCCAATTGGGTGATTGTCCTGTGACAACATTGTCTTTCCTTTTGATTGGAGGAATGCAATAAGGGATCTATCCTCTTTCTGTGGTCTCAATGGCATGGGGATGGATGCAAGTGTTTTATAATATGTTATTAACATTAAATACGTAGGAGCAATTTGAATTTGCAGGGTGATCACCAACTGAGATGAAGTTGTAGGTTTGTGGGTGTATAGAAAGTAAGCCATGACTATAGAAACCAAGGATTGGGATTTATAAGGGTATGTTTTTATGTCCTAAGTTGGTTTTACATGTCAATTACATGGTGTAGGATCCAATATTTGGGTCTCGAATGGAGTTTTGGCTTGGATTTTAGAAAGCCCTAGTTGTAGGCTTGAATTGATGAGGGTCTTGTAGTTTGGGTGTTTGAAAAGGGTTTTTGGAAAAAAAAAGTACATAATCCTTACATTTGAGACATATATAGAGATTTTTGAAAAGCACAGAGTCTAGGAGTAAGTACTTTATATAGCTTCTTTGTAAAGTGGGTCAATTAGGCTTAGGAAGAAAGGTTGGAGCAACAGTATTTGGGGATGATTATCCAAAACAACCACACCTAAGTTTAATATATTAAGGGGGGTAAAAAGGGGTATTTTAATCTACCATTACATTTTGGAGTGTTGGAGGAAGTTTGGGCTAAAATTCTAAAAATTAGGGAAAATAGGGCTACTAGGTCTACTAGTCCTATTTAGGCTTAAGAGAGGATTGGGGTGCCAGATCCATTGTAGGGGATTGCGACCAGTCCAAGAAAGTGTGGAATTATGTTGGAATTTTATTCAAGGTGCTAGAGGCAATCTGTAGGTCTTTTCATTGATTTTATGCAATTGGATCAGCCTATGGTACATTTGGGGGTTCCTAACAACACATGGCAAAGATATAATATGGAAACAAACATAAATACAATTCATGAAAAAGATGTATTATAGAAATAATTCATACATACAACGCATGGAAAATATATAATATGAAAATGAACATACATACATAAATACAATGCATGACAAAGACATAATATGGAAATAATACATACATACAACACATGAAAAAGATATAATATGGAAATGATACATACATAGAACACATGAAAAAGATAAAATAACCAGAAAAGAGCATATATATATATATATGAAATTTTCTTGTATAAAATTTGGCACATGCCATCTCAAAATCTTTACAAAATCAACATATCTAGATACAGTGTGGCATATGTCATCTCAAAATGTGCCATATGACATCTCAAAATAAGAAACAACCACAAATGTTTCTAGGACATCCTATTCTACTGGTGGATCATCAAAATGGAGCCTCTTTGAAGTACTCTTTGGCTCTGATGGATCCTGCATTCAAACACAAAAGTGAAACCCCAAGTTAGATTACTTAATTTATATGGTTTCTACAAATAAAAAATAAATATTTAAAATCATAGTCAACAATAATAAATGAATAAATTTTAAAATTGAAATTTCATGTACCTCGCATCTCTGTATCCTCGTGTGGTCAAGAGTCCTAAAATATGTCCTTGGTAGCGAAGGGAAAATGTCACCAATGTCTACTCCAACCTGTATAAGTTTGGGAAAATGAGATTGATCTATGAGTTATACTATTTAATGTTAAATCCTTGGTAGAAAATATATGTTTACAAAAAAATTGAATTAACATTAAAACTTACCCATGTTGAACTTTTTTAGGCAATGTTGGTTGGGTCATCAACGATACAAACCCTTGGTGTTGTACCTCCCTCAAAAAAGGAGTGACCTACAAAAGTCAAACACATGATACAATCATGACTTGATCATATATTATATATGTTGACCACAATATATTAAAAAAAAAATTTAAAAATATATGTACCATGGGGATATTAATGCGAATTGGGAAGTTTATGACTCTATCATGACGAACCGGTCTCACGACATCGTCAGACACAACTCTCTTTCAAATAAACCATATAAATTAAACATGAGTATGCACAAGTGACAAATATAAATGTATGTATACACAATCTAAAATACTTAATTACCTTCCCCTTGTCAATGCCTCACACTTGAACCCCCTCACCTTTCCTCACAGTCACAGCTGGTGAAACCTGCATCACTATGTAATAAGATGATCATAAAAATTAGAAAACACATGTATATACTATTATAAAAAAGAAAACCAATGAGTACATTAAAAAGTATGTACTGTGGAAGTCTCAAGGCCAAATGAAATGGCCGAAAGCATCAACCCCTCCACCTATCCCATCTCCTCCTCTGTTATCAACTAAGCATAAATGGAACACATAAAAAACACAAGTGGGAAATCATTATAAGAAAATTCTACTAAAAATACGAACATTTAAAATTAAATACAACGTGAAAAGTTAAATGTTTACTCTTACCATAATAGTAGGATTCCAAGGCTCTGCATGCCCCTCCTCATCTCTCTTGTGATGCATATCTCCATGAGGTTCTTTAGTGCCTATAGTGTGTTGTGTAGTATTGTCCACCTCAAAGATGTAGTATATGCATCACTATCATTCAGGGGACCCAAGCACATATTCTTGCACATAATGCAAGTGTGGGGAACACAAACATGTGAGCTCATGGAGGATGTGGAAGGGCCAGAATCATTAGTACGAGGAGGCATAAATTCCACACTTTTCCTAACAATTAGATCACTCAAGGTGTGAATGGCTTGAATATTCTATGAGTCGGCCTCAAAAATAATATCAAGATGTTGCACTGTAGGAGGTGGTCAAATATGGGGGGGGGACATATGTGTGGGATTTCACAACGTGTACCCATGGCCTATCCTGAGGGGCTCCTAAGCCTACGCCCTGGTTCGGTATCATGCTCCAATAATTTACCTTATGACCAAGCGCAAATTCAGCTTTGAATTTTCTTAAGAAATATAATGGGACATCCAAATTTTTGTGGGGTGGCCTATCAAAAACCATCCACTAGCGGTCCCAAAAGTGGTCATGTATTGCATCATTTGTGCACCATTTAATTGACAACTTGGAATTTTTAGGGTCCACTTTTAATTCGGTTTTGGGATCCTCAAAAAGGTTACATATGTCATGTTTTTTTATAGTTAGGTTCATAAATTGATCATAATCAAGCCCGTCATACAACTTAGGATGCATGGAATTGTGACAAAGAAGTGCAACATTATGTTGCTATGTAAGTTTCTCCATGTTTTCAATAATGGAGTTCAACATGGAAAACATGGGCCGAAATGCGGGAATATTGGCATATGTAGTCTGAAATCCTTTAATCTGATTTAGATTCTCCTATAAGATGCTCTAAAGGTCGAGGGTTTGACATTGGTTGGTCTTTTGAAGGTGGGGGATTGTTTTCAGGTGGTTGTGGGTTTTTTCGAGGTGGTTCCAGATTGTTTACGGGATCATTGGGAGGGTTTTCTGATTGGTTTGACTTCACTTCTTATTACAATAAAAACCAAATATGCAATTATAATCAATTTAAAAATAAAAATAAACAAATCAATTAAACCCTAATTTTTATAAAAAAATACAAATTTCAATTAAAAAATAAAAAATAACTGAAAAATTTAACATACCTATTAGATTTGGAGAGAAATGATAAATAGGCAAATCAAATATGCTATTAGAACGGATATGCGAAACCCCTATGCTGTGTTTCACGTTTTTACAATGAAAACTGAGAAATGCAGCCCGGAGGCCTAAATAAGTTATACTAGAAAAAAATGGATATCCAATAATATCGGATATCCGATTAGGCTTGTGCTTTGGCTGTATATTTGGCCAAGTGTGCTGACAACCAGGCCTAATAAAACGTCAACACACTTTTTAGTGCACTTTGGGATGAGTGAAAAGATATTTTTTTTCGCATCGCCAGTTTTTGGCATACCATGATCCTACACATACCCAACTACATATTACGAGTTTGGAGCATGAACTTCTTTACTTTTTCATCACCTTCAATCTAGTTCTAAACTTTGATCCTTCAAGACCATGCGATGACAAAAATAAGACAACACAATAAACAAATTTATAAGATCAAAGCTATTTGTTGATTGATAATATAATTAAAAACAAATATTAAAATGAGCAAAAAGAGTAATTA